>JAYRBT010000081.1:2183602-2201467 GCA_036023395.1 Myiotriccus ornatus | reverse complement strand
AGGGCGAGGACGCCCAGTGCGTGAGGGGCTGTGTGGGGGGGTGGCGGGAGGACACAGGGGGTGGACACGGCATGTGCTGCCCGGGGACTCGGTCCAGCCGCAGCTTTCGGGGCTGTGCTCCATGTTCACACTGAGTGTGGATGCCCTGTGGCTCTGTCCCTGGTTTCTGGCTGGACTGGGATGCTGCACCAGGCTCCCTTCCCTGCTGGAAGGGGCCATGGTCCCTCTGCTCCCCAGGCCAAGTGTAGCAGCACTTTTAGCAACCTCCATGAGCCTTCTCTGTTCTGCCTGAACACAGAGCCTGTATAACAGCAGCAACACACGTTTGTCCCTAACTTCCCTTTGGTTTTGTGCTCCTCCTGCAGCATCTCCTCCCAGTACTCCTCCGCCATGTCCCCGCACTCCGGCAGAGACGGTAAGAACCTCCCATCTCCCGAGGAATGTGCAACATCTGATAAAGTGGTAAGAAATTCTCTCCCTCCTGCCACAAATGACCGCCCCCCTTTCCCCCTCCAGTGGTGACATCGTCCCGCCAGGTGCGCACCATCGTCGAGGAGGTGCAGGACGGGAAGGTGGTCTCCTCCCGGGAGCAGGTCGCGCTCACCACTCGCTAGCAGGGCCAGCAGGACCCTCGACCCCAGGCTCAGGAGAGCAGTGAGCTGAGCCAAGCACTGCCTGAGGCCCTGGGTTGTGTCCCAGAATCTTCCTCCACCTCCTCCTCCCGCCTGTATTACCCTCATTCCATGCAGGTGCCTCTGGACACACTTAATAAAGCTTTTTCTCCTTGCTCGTGCAGCTGCAGACTTGTCTGTCACTGACACAGGATCCCTAAAAGCCTCAGGGTTGTGTGTTCATGCCAGGGAAAGTCCTAAGAAACCACAAGAAGCAGCCAGTGAGAGGAGGGGAATGAAGGGAGATGGGTTTCACCTGGAGGGACGTGGGTTCCACCTGGGGCAAAGATAATTGGAGACAGCAAATGAACTCATTGCTTGTAAATACGCAGGACTGGCTAAGACATAAACCAGGTAAGTGATAGAAATTGAAGGCAGTTATGGACCGATGAGGTCTGAGGTCAGTGTGCCACACGACTGGTTCTCTTGGGATCATAACAAATCATTTTCTCCTGTGAGCTGAACTTGAATGACATCGGCAAGATCGCTGCTGTCAGATGTTCCATCTGAGACACGAGCCCAGTGTCAGCCTGGTTGGCAAACCTCTTCCCCACGTGCCTGCTGCCTCTTTTGGCTGTCTTTAAATCATACTGTTTGGCACGGAAACCTTATACAGAGCTTTTCCTGCTGCCCCAGGGCTGCCCTTAACAGGATCCAAAGTAACCATTGCTTAATCCGCATGGGGATGAGTAACAATAATTTTTTTCACTATCACGTCTAGTAGATCACTGCTAAAATCCTTCCTGAAGCACAGGAGGCAGAAACAGTGCCTGGAGGCCAAGCTGCCACTCAGGATTAGTGACACAGTCAGGCAGCAGGTACCGGGTGTGCCTGTGCCCACTCGCCTCCTGGAGGGCCAAAAGCCTGATGGAATCGCTCAGATCCAGCTTCAGGCTCTCTAGCCAGTGGAACCTGGGAGCCCTGCCCAGTCTCGGACCAGAGGCTTCATCCCCCACCTCAAGGATACAGAGTTGGGGCTCAGACCAAAGGGAAAGGGAACAGTCTGCAGTAAATCAGCTTCCACAATACACAAGAGGCTCCTGAGGCTCAGGTTACTCATCCCCTGGGTGATTGGTGGTGATTCAGTGTCCCTCAGCCTCCCCACAGCACTGAGGTCCCACTGAGCACTCTCACCCCGCACTCCCCGGCCCCAGCAGGTTGGGAAAGAGCTGGTGATGTCACACTGGGCATGACAGGACAGGCACAGGAGATCGAAGAAGTGGGGAGCCTGCCAGGTCTTTCCAGAAAAGGGAGTGTGAGATGTTATCGTCCTGTGTCATCGTTCAGCGATTACAGAGAGGGCAGGAAGCGAGAGGACTGCAGAGTTCATGGACTGTGTCCTTTCTGGAATAACAGACCTTCCTTGGAGAAATGGGAAATCTTCCAGGCCAAATGAGCCAGAGCTATGTCAAAAATTAAATCCAGATCAAGCAAGAATGTACCTGAGCCTCCAGCTGTCTCAGGCTCTGTGGCAGGGGGAAAGGCTGCAGGTGGAAATCCTGAGAACCCTGCTAATGTGCTGCGCTTTTTCCCCCATCAGAACAGAATTATTTCAGTTATAAATGGCAGCTTTTTAACGCTTGAGCCATCTGCAGACTGCCCCAAGTGTATGAATACAGAAAGGCTTTCTGCAAACCACAAATCTACCTGATTGAATACAAGTAGGAGGCTAAAAAAGATGTCAGTCCAGGAGTGCCTGGCTCCATGGGCAGCCCAGGGAGGGATGGCTCCTTCTGCAGCCAAGAGGGCTCGAGGGAGAGATTGATCCAGCAGCACATTTGGTTATCTCTGATATCTGTCACCCCGTGCTGAGATATTTACTTCTGTCAGCAGGAACAGCCTGAGGTGAAATCCTGAGGAGAGCTGGGGGAACAGCTGGGAGAGCTGATGGAGAGCCCAGGTTTGTAATCAGTGTATTCAATTCTCCTGAGGTTTTCCTTATTCATCAACATATATTTGCATCAATGAAAAAGGCCTGAATTCTGCACACAGCTCAGTGTAACACTGTTATCACAGGCAAGAGTGAAGTCCAAGCTCAGTACAAGTGATCCCTGTAGTGCTCTGAAAAAGGAAAACACCACAGAACTATTGAGCAACTTATTGCTTGTTATTGCTCTTTGATACACACAGTTTGTGTCCGTGAAACATGGTCAGATTGTGACTCCAAGAGAAGGACAAATACCTTTTCTGATCAGATTTTCTGGGAACTCCAAGCACGAGAAGAAAAGCCTCATTAGGATTCTGCCAGGAGTTACAGAAGCAAGTCCTCAGCAAATGATAGTGAAACTTTATTGGACAACAAAATGAAAAAGGAAAATCAAGAATGTCCTGGAAAGGTATTTCATGACTGAGACACAGAGGGAAATCTATGGGACGTGCCTGTGTCAAACTTAGTATAAAACAGCAAGAACACTGACAATAAGTAATACTTACATGAGTATTGTCTTTCCAATCTTTGAAGCCCCTTGTGCTCCTCAGAGAGCTGTTTTTACAATGCCCTTGAGGAGGAGGAGGAGGATTACTGTTATTATGGTTTCCATTCTACAAAGCATGAAACTGAGACTTGGAGGAGCTGAGCGATTTGCCTGGGGTGACTTGCAAAGCCGGGATCAGACCCCACCTCAGAGAGGTGGAGATACAGCCAATGGCAGCTGACAGAAGGTGGTGCGACAGGTACATCACCAGCCAGATAAGCAAATGCTTTGTAAATACTTTGTATGGATTTTCTACAGGTGAAACATGGAAATTTAGCTGACAGTGGGCTGGAGTGGTGAGAGACGCCCCAGCTGGCGGGTGCCTGGCTCCAGCTCTGCTCCTGGCATTCCCTGTGCCTGTGCACCAGCAGGGATGAGGGGTTTGGTGCCATGTCTGAGTCCACGAGTCCCCAGGGAAGCTCTCTTGGACATGAAAACAGCTGGTGACTCAGGGATTGCTTGTAATAACGTGAAATGCTGGATCTCCTTCTCGGGGGCACATTATACTTCATCTGCATTAGCTTAAGAAACAGTCTGAAACCTTAAAATACCCTGAAACTCCCAAAGGATTTTCCTCCAGGGAAATCTCACCCTTCTCATTTCCATTGCCCTGCTGGATGTGGTAATTCTGTGCCGTGGAGCACCCTTGGGAATAACGCTGCCCATCCCCTGCCCCCGTCACACAGCCCGGGCCCCCACGAACTATCACCCCTTTGTCTCTATTTTGTACAAAGCTCTTTACGTGGGAGCAGCACCTCTGCCTGGGGGAGAGGGGGGGGGGCTCTTCTGCTCATTTGTTACTTGAAGCAGTCATTTTTCCCGGTCGGGCCAGTGCTGCTGCTCCCGAAATGCCCGTGGCAGCTCCTTCCCCGACTCCCTGCTCTGCCTCCCCTGGGGCACAGCGGTGCCTGCGAGGGGCTCCCAAGTCAGCCGAGGACGAGGACTGGGATGGGCACATCAGAGCAGCGCCCCGGGGCTGGCTCCGAGGCTGTGGGCAGCGAATTTCCATCTGTAGACTCCAGTCGGGAAGTCAGTAAAAGTTAATTCTGGAAGGAGCCTTCCATTAGGCATGGAGATGCCGTCATTAGCAGGTCTCCTCATCACAAAGTGAAAATCTCTTTAATGATACGAGGGACTGTGACTGCTGGCAGGGCCTGAGGTTTGCTCTGGCGTAAAACCAAGAGCAGGTTTTAATACAAAATTTCGAATTTTTGAATCCTGTGAAGAGCACACAAATCCGGAAAAATCAAGAGTGAAGTTACTGTTCGCCTTTGCAAAAGCTGCAGAAATTCTAATCACCTTTGGCAAGGTGTGAAGTTCCAAAAGTAAGGAAGAAACGTGGACATCTCTGCTTAGTTTCCAGTAATTGAAAAAAACTCCAAGCTCTCCACTCATTATGTGTTTTTTTTCTCCTCATTTAAAAAATCATAAAATCATATAATCACAGTCTGGTTTGGGTGGGGAGGGACCTTAAAGGTCATCTCATTCCACCCCTTGCCATGGGCGGGGACACCTTCCACCAGACCAGGTTGCTCCAAGCCCCGTCCAACCTGGCCTTGAAAAATGAAGGACCATATAATTATCGATTAAACGAAATGAAATGTTTGCCCAGCTCTAGTTTTATAATTCTTGGACGGAAAATAGACTGACTGTGGCCGGGCTGCAGCTGATCCTGACCCCAGCTCCAGGCAGGGCCTGGCCACCACTGTGTGTGTCAGGGCACCCTGGCACCGGCTTCGCTTCCTAATGACGGCTCCAACAAAGGATGGGCACCCACAGAACCACCCCACGGTGCAGGAGCGCTGGATTTGCAGTGGCAAGATAAAATCGAGCCTAATGAACTTACCCAAATGGCAGAAGCAATATTTGTGAGCCAGGCTGCACCCAACACAGCCTTCACGCCACGTGTCCGGCTGACCTGGATGCCAAACCCAAAGCTGAACCACACGTGGGTGAGAGCCAGCCAATATTAGCATGGCTTTATTAATGTTATTAATAAAATGAAAGATTCAGATGACAAAACGTTTTAATTATTTCCCTTCTTCCTCAATTCATCATTCCAGGACCGAAAAATAGGTTTATTATATATTTTTTAAAATATTTTTTCTTTTGTTTTTTCTGTAACACCTAGACTGTATTTGGAGAGTTTCCATGGGGCTGGTTGGAACTGGATCAGACCTCTACAGACTCAGGTATCTGCTGAAATTCTGCGTGTCACTATTTCAGAAATCTTATCCTGTGTGGTGATGAATATTCACAGTGAACTGCAATATTTGGTGTTCAGGAAATATCCTCTTCTCTTATATTTTGGATAAATATTTGACTATTTTGCCTACCCTCTAAACCAGCAAAACAAACACACCCTGGGATCTCCCTCTGCAAGGGGATGTTTTGATGAATGCAGGAGAAAGAGAAGGGACAAATCATCCCTGGTACATTCCAGTGCAATATTCCTCTGTGTTCTCCGAGAGCATTTCGAGGGGATCACTCAACCCAGGGCCACGTGGGATAGGACAGACCCCCGCTGGTCTCCTGGCCCTGGTCCCAGGGACAGCTGAGCGAGGGGACCCCCTTACTACTGGTGACAAAGGGGTCGAGCAGGCTCTGTCACATAGGATGCCTTTCCCACAGCTTTCACTTTCCGGGTAGACTCTCCCACGCCGGGGGTGGATAATTGCCACGGTGTTTCACTCCCCGGGCACTCTCGGGTATCGTCGGGGTTTTTTGTGTCACTGTTGTTGAGTTGTCATCACAAGTCAGACCTGATGATTCAGGAAGTAACATTTTTGATGTAGTTTTGAAACACGCTTCTGTTAACCAAAGCATCTTTCTGTTGTGGGATTTCTGGAGACAAACCGCCTTTGGGGAATTATTTCCGGCTGAAAAAAAAAACCACCTCCTAGCCAGGTCACAAGGAGGAAGGATAAACAGCCCTTCTCCAGCGGCACGATCCACGGGGACTGGTATAAATAGAGGACCAGGGGACAGAGGGATCACAGTTGGATCCTGCAGCGAGCTGAGCACTTGTCTTGGGCTCCCGTCGGCTGCACCATGAGCTGCGCTGTCAGGCAGGTCGTCACCACCTGTGCCCAGGGCAGGGGCAGCACGGGCAGCAACGCGGCCGGCACGGGGAGGAGGGTCTCCTCCGCCTCCTCGGGGAGACACGCTGCCTACGACCTGGGTGCTGTGGGGGGCAGTTTTTCCGGCGGCAGTCTGAGCGAGGGATTCCTCGGGAAGCAGCTGAGCGCCGGCAGCGCGGCCGGCGGGAGCTTCGGAGCCACCCAGAGGGCTTGTTCTGCCCTGGGCTTCAGCGGTGGAGGCATCTGCGCTCGAGGGGGTGGGGGCTTCCCCAGGGCCGGCGCTGGCTGCGGGGATGGGATCCTGTTCGCCAACAACGAGAAGGCCACGATGCAGAACCTCAACGACCGCCTGGCCTCCTACCTGGACAAGGTGCGGCTCCTGGAGGGGGACAACGCCGACCTGGAGTGCAAGATCAGGGAGTGGTACGCCAAGGTGGGGCCCAGCTGCGAGCCACGGGACTACAGCTGCTACCACAAGGAAATCGAAGACCTTCAGAACCAGGTAAATGCTTGCTTGTCAAGGAAGTTTAATGTTTTCTTGGGCTTTGCTTTCCCAAGTGCAAAGAGCCCTGTCGGACGGCAGAGGCAATGGCTCTGGAGGGGGCAGGTGCAGTGATGGTTTATATGGAATGATGGTCTGAGGGAGGGGGATTCTGCATTTACTGAGAACTGACAATTCAGCACAGCCAGCTCCACCCAACTGGCACGAGGGTTTCCCTGCTGTGATCCCACCTAACTTTTCAATAGTCCCAATATATGGAATCATTCTAGAATAGCCCAGGTAGGTCTTTCCTCTGGGGTCCTCTGGAGTCAGAGGAAGCTGCAAGCCTGAATCTCTTTCCTACATTTGCTTTTCCAGATCCTGTGTGCAGCGATGGAGACTAACAAAATCCTTCTGAACATCGATAACAACCGGATGACTGCTGATGACTTCAGAGTGAAGTGAGTACAGACCTGTGCTGGCCCAGGGAAGGGCAGGTGAGGGGTGTTGAGGGGGAAATCCCAACCCTCTGCCTGTCACGCTGCACAGTCAAAAGCAGATTTTCCCCCCCCAAACTCAAGTGAAGGGCTTGCCCTGCCCTGCTGACCTGCTGACCCCCCCCTTTGCTGCCTGTGGTTGAAGGTACGAGACGGAGTGCGGCCTCCGGCAGAACGTGGATGCCGACATCTGCAACCTCCGGCCCGTCCTGGACCAGCTGGCCAGCTGCAAGACCGACCTGCAGCTGCAGTGCGAGGCTCTCACGGAGGAGATGTGCTGCCTCAGGACCAACCACGAGGAGGTCAGATCACCCCTTACCCAGGGAATACAGAACAAGGAAAGCTCCCCCTCCATCCCCCCACCCCGGGTCGGTATTACTGCTCTGGTGCGCGTATTCCCTGCAGGAGATGAGCTGTCTGAGGAAACAGGCGACCGGGGATGTGAGCGTGGAGGTCAACGCCTGCCCTGGCCCAGACCTGAGGAAGATCCTGGAGGATCTGCGGTGCCAGTACGAGACACTGATGGAGCGCAACCGCAAGGAGACGGAGCAGTGGTATGCCTGCAAGGTACCACACCCACGCAGAGCTGGGCCCGGCACTGCCCCCTGGGACAGGCAGAAGTGAGGGATTAGGTGTCCTAATGTCAGCAGCTGTGTCACAGCAGCGCTCAGATCTAACTGTACTGCCCGATTTCTGCGCTCTGTCCGTGGCAGAGGGGCCACAGGGTGGCCACAAGAGAATAAACGGGGGGTGCCAGCCTGCTCAGGGCACTGCGGGGTGTGAGATGATGTGGGGACGTGAGGAAAAGGGCTGCATCTCCTCTGACCTTGCAGATGGAGGAGGTGAATCTGGAGGTCGTCACAAGCAGCCAGGAGATCGAGTCAAGCAACAAGCAGGTCACGGAGCTGAGGCGGCAGCTGCAGGCCCTGGAAATCAACGTGCAAGCCCAGCTCACCATGGTAGGGGATGCCACACGATTCACCCCTGCAGCTGTCGCGGGCAGGGTCGTGCCCGCAGCAAACCCAGGTACCCGTGTGCTTGCTCCCGTTCTCAGAAAGAAAACCTGGAATCCTCGCTGACGGAGACCGAGTGTCGCTACAACAAATACCTGGCTGAGCTGCAGAACCAGATCTCCTGCGTGGAGCAGCGGCTGGCGGAGATCCGAGCGGAGATGGAGTGCCAGAACCAGGAGTACAAGACCCTCCTGGACGTCAAGTGCCGCCTGGAGCAGGAGATCCAGACCTACCACTGCCTGCTGGAGGGCGGCCAGCACGACATCATGTACGCAGACAGAGCCGGGCACCCCAAAATCTCTTAGAGGGACACGAACATTCCCGATAACCAGGGGTAAAAGCAACACTGTGGTGAGGAACCAGTGCTGACCTGTTACCAGACAGGGCCTATCAGCAAACCGTGAGGCAAACCTGAGGATCTGGCTCTGATAAATGTCCAGGGTGCATGTCAGAGACCATTCTGGGGCCAGGGAGGGGGGCCAGGAGAGCTCCCAGAGTTGTCCCGGCCCCTGGCAAGGCGCAGCAGCTCTTTAAGGGCAGCTTTGCTGGCAGCTGGGCAAGGTCTCTGACAAACACTGTTCATATTAACTGAGTTTTATTGGCTTTGCCAGAATGAGGCAGGATTAGGGACTGGCAGCTAAATTAACTGAAACAATAAATTATCTAAACATTTTCAGCTTCACACAACAATTTTAATTAAAGTTTTGGGAATTTAATTTGTATGCAAAGCAGCTGTCTCTGCCCTGCCTCCCATTGACTGAGGTTTTGGAACAGCCAGGCTGTTAATCCCAGACGTGGCTGCACACACACACACCACGAACCTGAGCACCCACCTGCTCCGTTTGTTCGGAAAAGGAGGCATTGGAATGGTGGAGCTAAATTCGTTACATGACAAATCAGTTTTTGTTGCAAGATGCCAGTTGCAATGGATGAAGTGACACTGTTAGTGTTTGTCTTGGAGCCTGGGGTGGAAAAGCAACAGCAGCCAACAGGCAGGAGGGAGGGAGGGGGAGAATGGTGGCCGATGACCCTCGGGGTTGGTTGGGAGGGAAATGGAACCACTGACTGAAGAGACAGTGCACAGGTCAGGGGCAGATCTCCAGGGTGGGAATGCCAAGGCCTGGGTCTCCAGAGCTGTCTCCTTTCCACAGAGGGCCAGCAGGAAGAGGAGTCGCTGCCACATCAGCTGGGAGGAGCGGGGGGCTGAAAGCCACTCTGTGCCAGCCCTGCCTGCCCTGAGCCCGGCACGGGCGAGGGTCTGCCAGGTGAGGGGTCCTCCAGGAGCCGGGGAGCGGGACCATGAGCTGCCCCTTCAGTGCTGGGAACGGGGGGAAGAGGAGGATGAGAGGCCTCCAGGCTTTTCTGGGTGATGTCTTTTTCCTGGAGGGAGGCCGGGTCAGAGCCAGCCAGGCAGGATGGCAGCTGTGGCTGCTGGTGGTGGAGCACTGGGCTATGGTGGGAAGCAGTGGCAAGGGATGCAGCTGTGGGACATTTCTACACCTCTGCAGAAATCAGGTTTGACACTGGGGAGTGCCCAGCAGTAAAGGTGTGTTTAAATAAGACTTCCAGCACAACACAGGAATGAGGAACTGGAAGGGCAATCAGTCAGTCACAACTCTTTGAGCAAATATAAAATTCTGTAAAAAAGCTGGGGAGAAGAGGGAGGAGGACAGTCAGGACAAGAGCAAGGGCGTGTAAGAGAAAGGCAGAGTGTGCAGAACCCCCTGAAAAAGTGATGCTTCCTGCTCTCCCTCAGGTCACTGCAGAGCAGGGAGTCCCTCAGCCCCACTGCACATCCCCGAGGAGCTCTGAAGAACAAGTCATGTGGAAGAACAAGGCGAGAATAACCCGGGTGTTCTCAGCTGTGCTCCAGCAGCAGCCAGAGGGACTCCACGGGAGCCGCCCTGATCCCAGCACTGCCCCTCACTCGGGCTCCCCAGGGCTGTGCTGGTTGTCTGGCAGCGACCAAGGCTCGTCTCCAATAAAACTTTGCTCCCACTGACACAGCCTTGAACCTGAGAGATAATTTCTGCAAGTAAATTGACATACAAGTATTTTAAAAATAGTTGAGACTGGTTAGAATCCACCCTCGCTCTCCATCCTCACATCCGTCACTGCGGGGAAAAGAGGAAAACAAACCATGTCCCCATCAGTGCTCCTGCTGAGCTCTGAGGCTGAGGATGGGGATGGAGGGTGAAAGAGAGGGACCAGCTGGTGCTGTGGAAAGGGATGTTTGCTACCAGAGGAGGAAGCATTTGCTAAGACATGAGGTAGAAGGTGATGTGGAAAGAAACATCCAGGGAGGCTGGGCAGAGGGCAGGGAGGGACTCTCAGGGCTGTCTGTCTTCTACTGAAAGACCTCTGAGAGAAAAAGGAGTCTTCATTAAAGTAGGTGTGTGCTAATATAATAAAATATAATATCACATAATATAATGTAGCACACAACACCTAAGAGTTATTATCGGTGTGCACGAACAGGATAAAATCAAGAACAACAAGTTTTCTCAAATAATTGGAGCAGGAATTTTGAAAAGCAGGAATTTTGAAAGCCTGGCTCTGCTGGACTGTCCACGCCCTTCTGGTGGAGGCAAACAATTCCCAGCGAAAACACTAAACAAAGAGCCTCCAAATGGATTTGTAAAAAAGGCAAACAGGAAGAACCAGCTGGCAACATGTGGGAAGATAAAAGGGCGAGACAAATTAATACGTGGGAGAGGATTTTTTTAAAAGTGAGACACAATAAACAGCCAGGAGGAAAAAAAAGGCTGCTGGTGTTTTATTACCCCAGTGAAAGGAATGACAAACACATCCAGGAACATAGCTGCATTTTGCTGCGTGTGCAAGCCAAGGCTCAGGATGCAGCCTGTCCCTCCTCAGCGGCAGCAGCGTCTGAGAGATGGGTCAGTCGGGCTGGGAGAGGTGTCACAGCCCTCACCCCTCATTGTGCGGCTCTGAAAGGCCTTTTTCTCTCGTGAAATACTGGATGGGGTTTGATGACTAACCTTACACAGAAGCCAGAAATGGGGGCTCCTAAGAAGGCTTTGGGGGACACAATGAGTCCGAATTAGTGCTTGTTTCTAAAGAGGGAAACGGGTCAGACAGTTCTGGAACGGCCTCTCCCCGAGCTCTAACTAGCTCCTGGTCAAGCTCTGTGCTACTTTCCCTGCTCGGTTCTGCAGCCCCACTCCCGCAGCACCAATTACACTGCGCATTTGGGGGGTGATCTACCCCCCCTCGGAGCTGACACGGCACCTCTGAGGTCACCCCACGCTGCTTTCCCTGCCCAGCCCTGGGAAACAATGGTGGCTGTGGAGGCTGCACGGGAGGAGGCAGGGAAGGGAAGATACATGAAATGCAGAGGGCACAGTGAATGAGACAACAGGACAAGAGTGACCTGGGAGAGGGACTGCAGTGAAATGTCTGCACTGTCCTCGCACAGCTCACGGGTCGTGCAGCTCGTGGGAGCTCAACCTGTCTCTTGTAACGTGCAAATCTTGTAAAGCAAGAACCAACAGGTATCTCAGAGACAGAGAGAGACTCGGGCTGAAGGTACAGGACTGGGAGAGGAACCAAGGATAAAGAGAGCAGGGGTGGGTGCCCAGGGAGAGGAGGAGGTTGTATCAGTGCTCGGGCTGGTAAGCAGAAGATGAAAGGCGCTGTGACTGCTCCAGCAGATGTGTCTGTGTGCTACAGAGAGCACATGGGAATCACACCACCATCAGGAAACATCCCCGAGGAGTGAACACCCAGAGGTTTAAGGGATCAGTGAAGAAACAGAAAGAAAACAACTAATGTTGCAAATTGCCAGTGTTGGAAATCAGCCACGAGTTCCGGACTGTGCAGCACAGCCAATTATCCCTGATTACAGGCACGGTGTGTTTGGAAAGGCAGGCCATGTTCTGCTGTGAAGTATAAACTATAATTTCTCTCTGAAAGTCTCCTTTTTGCAGTATGCAGTCAGGCACAGTCTCACACACACAGTAACTATCGGTGGGGTTTAGATTTCTGTGTACTGGCTTGTGCAGTGTTTGTCAAGAATTACAGAGATAAGCAAACTCCGGCTGTAACCCAACAGATTTCTCAGCTCAGTGCACTGAATAATATAATCTAAACTGCCAGTAAGAGCCACAAATTTAAAGTGCATTAAATTAAGAGACTTTAGTACAATATAAAGCTAAAAGAAGACACTCTGGGGAGGCTCTGGCTGCTCTGCCCCTTTGCCTGCCCAGCTCTGTCGGATCCCTGGATGGTGTCTGAGCGCAGGAAGCACCTGAACACAACAGGGTGTCAGGTTCTGGCCTGACCTGTGGCTCAGCCTCAGTTTCCCTCCCATCCTGCACCGTGCTCAGCTCTCCCTGGGGGACTGGAATTGCTGCAGTTTCATCACCCATCGCTATTCCCGTCTATCCTAACAACTTCTCCAGGACTCTGCTGTGATAACCTCCAGAGGTGCACATTCCAGAGGCCTGGCGGCACTGTCGGTGTCTGGCAGGTGCTGGAAGGAACCAACAGCCCTCACAAAGCAAATCAGGGGGGACTGTGAGCTTTGGTAGGAAGAAACCCGCTTGTGTCCATGTCTTGCTGAGCTCCTACTTCACACTGAAGATGCTCAGAGGCTGCAAATGTGAACAGTCAGCAAGAAGCTTAAGCGGAGTCACCCCCTCGGTCTCCAAGGCGTATTTAAGCCCGGGCTGTTACCAAACCCACTGTGGTAATTATTTCACTTGCCTTACAGGATTTGGCTAAACATGGTGGTACAAACCAGTGAGTCACTAGCCAGGAAAAAGTCGTGGTCTGCATTTGAAAGATGGGAGCATAAGGCCTGGAGCCAGCTCAGTATCACATCAAAGAAGTGTTTAATAAGTGATGCCTAATGGCCATTATGCAAATTATTAATGTTAATTACAAGTGACAAGATAAAATCATATTCCAGTGTGGTTGCACAAACATCACTGAGGCAATGCTTGTGAAAGCAGAGTTCTGTAGAACCAGACACACCTTTCTTGTAGTTGACACAGGAGAACATTATCAGCTTTGATAAGCAAAGCCAGGCGAGCGTGTGGAGCCAGGCTGGGCACAGGGACCAGCATCCCGTGGGAATGCGACATCCTGCTGCCTCCCCCACCCCTGTGCACCACTACTGACCCCTATCACCTCTTCCTCCACGTTCACTCTGTCACCCACCAGGCCCAGAGGACTCAGCTTGTTGGCACTGACACTGTGTGTGGCCACTGCTCATCGTCCTGGCCGACGGCCTGTCGTGGCTTCCTGCACTTCCAGCTGCACGAAGCCATTTGTTTCCTCCTGTCCTACACTGAGGTTGTAAATCCTTTTGGGACACGTTCGTGTCTTAGACTTGCACAGTCCTTTCCCAGCGTTCTGCCCCAAGGCTGCGTCCCAAGGCTACAGGATCACAAATAATAACAAAAGTGGAGGTAAAGAAATCAGTTTAAGGGGGGGGGAAAGCTGGTACTGAGGGATGTTTTGGGGGTGCTTACACAGTGAGCCCCACACAGCCTCTGCCTGGCCTCGGTGCTGAGCCTCCAGCCCCAACATGGTCACAAGGAGCGGGACAACACCACAGTGTGTCTTTAAGACACAGCCAGGTTAGTCAGGGACTGGCTTCTGAGTGCATTGGCTGTATCAGACACATGTCCCACATCCCAGTAAAACTGGCAGGAGCCAAGAAAAGCTCCAAAGAGTGCAACCGTATCCCACATATGAGTACTTCGGCAGAACTGTATGGTCGTGTCTAATCTTCCCTGGTAAAATGGGATTTGGGAGCCTGTGGACACAAGTGACAGGCTGTACAGTGCTGCAAACCAATTTGTTTTGTGGAGCAAGACCTGCTCCTTCTTCCTGTCACGGAAGTGCTGAAGGAAGAGGGGGGTGGGTGCTCCATGTCCACCGTCCTCCTAAATCCAAGAGTCTGCAAGGGAAAGAAAGGCACCCCCAGCCCCGCGTCTGCTCTTGGGTAACTCCTGAAAACCTCCCCAGAAGAAGCGAAGCTCCAAGCAAGCATTATATTAATTTCTGTTGGCTCCAACAGCCACACCCTGTCTTCAATTATATTCCTCAAAACGGCGGATGAAAGCCAGATTTGCTCCCTCTCCTCCTTTTTGCCCCTGATTTTCCCGACTGCGAGTCTGGGCTCTGTGGGGAGCACGGGGGCTGTGTCTAGGGGGAGGATGGACTTGTATTTCAGGCACTGCAGTCTCAGTGAGGAATCTGAGCTCTGACAGACTCCGGCTCCGTCCTTGAGCAGGTTATTTCCCTGCACCATATGAATAATGAATATTCCTGGATGCTGCCAGCCTCGGTAGGCGGCTTTTTATCATTTCAGATCTAAGTAAAGAAATAAATTACTCCACTGGAGAGTGGAGAGCCTTAACTCATGCTGGTGTGAAGACGATCACAGCTAAACATGCTTGGGGTCAGTCTCCTACCGTGGTGGCAGAAGCCACCAACTTCCCACCAGTCCACGAGGTGTCTGAGGGTAGCAGTGTGGGTTTTCTTTGCCCTTCCTCCCCGAGACGACGCTGCTCTTGGGGCTCCCTGAGTGTCACCTCACTGCCAGCGAGGATCTATCACAACTGCTCCTGTAAATACCTAAACATCCTTGAGTCAAAGGTGGCTTGTGAGTACGAGTCGTGTGGAAATTCCACCCGGTAGGGAAGAGAAGCCGTCGTCCCCCGGAGAGCACAATATCCTCTCATCAGAGAGCCTGCCGGAGAAGGACACTGGCACTGGGGGATCCAGTTCTCCGAAGGCTCCCCTGGCTGCCCCTGCCTGGTTGGGCTGTGCTCGCTCCTGCTGCTGCTCCAACAAACTCAGTAAGAAATGCAGGAAACTTTTGTCCTCCTTGTCCTGTGCTCAGCACAATGTTAGTAATGGCCAAGACCCGCAGGGTCCCGTCTGAGTCCACCCGGGGATGGATACATCGCCCATGGGTACTCCCTTTCCTGTCCTCTCTTTCTTTATCTACGATCACCACAAATTGGGGCAGCAAGGACAGCAATTACAGTAATTGAAAAATAACTTCAGCGAGGTCCTTCGTATACTGCAGGTGACATCAGCCCTGTGTCACCCACACACAGGGGACACCGAGCCGGCCTGAGCTGCGCAGTGCGAACATCTTGACTTCTTGTGTTTGCATGACCAGGGAAGTTCAAGCCATAAACAGGGAACTAAAGCCGTGGGGAACTGCCTCACTGATCTAGGAAATCTCACTGCAAAGGAGGTATTAGAGCAGTGCCAGGTGACTGACACCTACACCACAGTGTCCCTGATCTGTTCAGTGCTATGGTTCACACTTTTCAGAACTGAGAAATTCTATTAGTTTCCCGTTTCTATTTCACAAATTCTACTGTAGCATGTGATATAAAAATGGTTATTGGACTAAGAATAAAATAAATACAAATTAATAAAAGATAAAAGGCACTTTGATGTTATAAATACCAATGTTTCTTCTTTGTACATAATCTAGGGCAACTTTTTTCTCGACTTGTTGCAAAGTTTGCATCATACAAAAAGCTGATGACTCACAAAACACTATTTTACTTTTCGGAATAAGCTGCTGACATGTAAAGTATCTTCCCTGTGAACTGGGATTTCTAGAGGGAAACTGCCCGTGGGCTATTTATTCTTGGCATAAACAGCCAGACTAGCCAGCCCCGTGGGAAGAAGAAACACCCCACAGGTGACACCCCCCTCTGGAAGGTATAAATGGAGACCTGCGGCAGCGCCAGCCTGCAGTCGGACTCAGTATCACGCTCTGCATCTCGCTTTGGGCTGTGGGTTGGCGCTGCAGCTGGGCCTCGCCATGAGCTGTAGTATTAAGCAGACAACTGGCTCTCTCAGGGGCAGGACCAGCGGTGGCAGCTGCGTGGTCGGTGGCGGTGGTGGCGGTGGCGGAGTGCGGATCTCCTCGGTCTCCTCCGGAAGATACACGACCTGCGGGATAGGCGGGAGCCGAGGCTTCTCCGGCAGGAGCTACTGCGGCGGTGTGAACTACGGAGGGGGACTGAGCGCCGGCAGCTTGGTCGGGGGAAACTACGGAGGCGGCTTAGGAGCCGCCGTGCTCGGAGGATGCCCAGGCATGGGATTCAGCGGTGGCAGCGCTCGCTTCGGCGGTGGCATGGCAGGGGGCATGGGAATGGGGCTCGGTGGAGGTGGTTTCGCTGGTGATGGCATTCTTCTTTCCGGTGACGAGAAGGTCACCATGCAGAACCTTAACGACCGCCTGGCTTCTTACCTGGACAAGGTGAGGTGCCTGGAACAAGAGAATGCTGACCTGGAGTGCAGGATCAGGGAGTGGTATGCCAAGCAGGGCCCTTTTTGTGAGCCACGGGACTACAGCTGCTACTACAAAGAAATCGAAGATCTTCAAAACCAGGTAACATCCCTTCTGCTTTCTCCCTTGCAAGCCTTTCCCCCCCGGTGGTGTCCACATGACCAGCAGTAACAAGTCAATGCTGTAAAATGCTCTTTGCAAACATCCGTTATAACATCTGCCCGTGGAAAGAGCTCAGAGGTGAAACCTGGAGGGTTTCTGTTGCTTTTATTCATCAGATATATTGAAGGGGAAAATGTTACTTCATGGAATGCATCTGGATGGGCTCAGTGATCCTTCTGAATTCGGTTAGTGCCAAGGTGTTTAAATAGACAGGTGGCAAGAAAAGAACTAAAAGATAAATAAATAATGGATTGCAATGATTTGCCTGAATTTACATTATTGCCATCAGTCTTGCAGAATTCCAGTTAAACTTTTTTTCCTCTATTAGTTTACTCTCTCACAAGCAATTGGTGAATATAGGATGTCTAATTAAAACTAGGAACAAAGACAGCATTTGCCATAACACATTTGGAATGGGCAATTTGAAATTCAAAACGTTTGCAAAGTGTGTTTGGCAAAAATTCAGGATGTCAATGCATAAAGAAGAATAAAGTGAAACGAATCTGGGGAAAGGGACAGAATGAGACCAGCTTGTCATTAAGTCTTCAAATAAAATCTTTAAATCTCTTATCCATGAAAATGAGATATATATTTAAAAGGTTGAGGTGGGTTGTGGCAGGTGCTGGACACTAATTACACCTCCCAGACTGTCTGTACCTGAACCACGAGTTTTATCATTTAATGCCTTCACTGCACTTCACTGAACACCCCTGTGAGTGCTGCACCCCTCAGCTCCCCGTCCCTGCCACCCAGGACGTCAGACAAGGGAGAAAGGGGTCTGCTCCGGTGGCACTTGAGCCCGATGACACAGAGCAGAGACTTCAGGAGTGAATGTTCTTTTTCCAGATTGTCTGTGCGACCATAGACAACAACAAGATCATCCTGAACATCGACAACAGCAGGATGACAGCTGATGACTTCCGAGTGAAGTGAGTACCGCGGGCTGCCCTCTCCTCTGTCCCCGCCCTCGGAGCTCTGGGCAGCTCTCCTATGACCCAGGACAGCCTGGAGGCTACACTGGGAAGCCTCTAGAGCTGCCCTAACAAGTGCAGTTCCAGGAGGGAAAGTCTGGGATTCCAGGAGGCAGAGGGATCTGCAGAGCGGGAGCAGTGAGGGTTCAGCGTCTTTAAAGGGGAAGCTTTCGTTTCTCCTGCCGGAGCTCAGAAACGCTCGTGGTGGTGTCAGACACCGACT
>JAYRBT010000081.1:2153652-2177295 GCA_036023395.1 Myiotriccus ornatus | reverse complement strand
TGGTTGGTTTCAGACAGCTCAGGAATGCCTGTCCCTTGATCCATGGCCACTGGAACGAGGGCTCCCAGGGAGAGGTCAGCAAAACATCTCATGAAAATGAGCTCAGCCTCACTTTTGATGTCAGAAGTGTGAAAGGATCCCTAGTTTTTATTTTCCCTGCCTAGTTAAGATTTGGAAATTTTACTGACAGAGAAACTCTAGTTTGCACCAAACCCACCTCCTCCAAGCCCACGTGGAGCTGCACTGGGCAGAGACTGCTCTGCAGCTCCATCAGCAGCTCTGTCTTTATATGTGCCAGGACAGCAATCCCGAAGCTCTGATTAGAGCACAGCACATATTGACAGAGAAATTGGCCATAGGATGTTTCCACTCCCATCCACTGTTTCAAAACCACCCCTTCCCAGCAACAATTACAATCCATAATGAGGAAAAGCGCAGAAATTATCTTTCACTGAACAACAGGAAATATTTAAAGCACTTTTACCTTCCTTTACACTCTCCACATAATGAAACAAATCCTTTGTGAATTACTGGAGAGCCACAATCATATATGAAGAACCTTTCATCCGTGCCTATTAAGAGATCCCTCCTTGGTCTCACTTGTAGCAGAGTGTTCCAGATTTGTCATTTTGCCAGTGGAGAGATTTAAAGGTTAATCTCTGTGTCTCTGATCTTTCCACAGAGTTTCTTACATCATTCCTCATACATCATTCGAGAAGCAAACTTAGTATTTCTTCTTTCTTTTTCATCTTGCATATTCCAACCTCAGCACCTTGCATGAAAACTGCTTATTCAATTCAAAATAAAATGAAAATAAATTAATGAGAGATAAAGAGCTCTTTGATGCAATAACCTTTAATGATTTCTTCCTGGTATGTAATTTAGGACAGTGTTTTTCCTGGCTTACTGCTGTAAGTTTGCATCACAAACAAAAAGCCGGTGATTCATAAAACATTATTGCTAATGTATTTTTGAAATTAGCAAGAGACATGTAAAGCATCTTCCTCGTCTACCAGGCTTCTTGAAAGGAAACTTCCCTTTGAGAAATTATTCTTGGCACCAATGGCTGGAGCAGCCAGCCTTATGGGAAGAAGGAGCAGTGGTGACACCCACTGTGGAAGGTATAAATAGGGACGGGCGGCCACGGACAGCTCGCAGTCTGATTCCATATCAAGCTGTGCATCTTGCTTTGGGCTTCTGCTTGCCTTGCCAACCGCTGTCGCCATGAGTTGCAACATTAAGGAGACTATTACTGTGTCTAGCAAAGGCAGGAGCAGTGGTGGCAGCTGTATCATTGGTGGTGGTGGCGGAGCACGGATTTCTTCCTATGGGATAGGCAGTGCCAGAGGTTTCTCTGGAAGGAGCTACTGCGGTGGAGTGAATTACGGAGGGGGACTGAGCGTTGGTAGCTTGGCTGGTGGGAGCTATGGAGGTGGCAACTGCTATGGCAATGGGCTGGGGTTTGGCCTCGGAGGAGGGGTGGTTGTTGGGGGTCTCGGGGGCGACTGCTTGCTGTCGTCCTGCGATGAGAAGGTCACCATGCAAAACCTCAACGACCGCCTGGCCTCCTACCTGGACAAGGTGAAGTGCTTGGAGAAGGAGAACGCTGAGCTGGAGTGCAGGATCAGGGAGTGGTACGCGACACAGGGCCTGTCCTGCGAGCCCCGGGACTACAGCTGCTACTACAAAGAGATCGAGGACCTTCAGAACCAGGTAAGACCCCTCTGGGTTCTTCCTCCCATCGACAGCTCAGTTTCTGTTTAGAACCCACTGCGGTTGTTGGGGGAACTTTGGTGCTGCTGAACGTGTTCACAGACAAATTTTGGCAAGATCCCCTGCGACGTTGCTGAGTGTGGGGGCACGTCAAGGATGGGTGCTGCAAGGTGGCAGGGGTGGCAGAACCCTCTGGAAAAGGATGCTTTGGTACATTGTGTTTGGGCTATACAACTGTAAATAGGGTATTACCAGTGTGCTCTTGAGGAAATGTAGGGGTGTCAGGTCTGTAGGGAAAGCAAAGCAAAGAGAACTGTGGGACAAGGGCAGAACATACACATTGAATGCTTTATCAGGTGAAACATTATAAATTCTAAGTGAGAAAAGCTGATTATTGAAACTGATTGTCACAGGGGCACAAACAGCCTCACACTAACAAATCCACAATAAAAGCTGATCCTAAGGCTTAAAGCCACCTTCCAACCATCTTCCCTGAAGTTCCTTAGGTCTGAAGCCCAGAACACTCCAGCTTGGATATCAGTTGAGATTTAGTGACTTGAGGAAGGTTCTTTAAGTTCACTTTCTGAAGCCTCTTTGGAACCTGCCTTCAGATCTCGAAACCGAGATGCCCCATCTCACAACTCTTTAACTCCCAGGCTCTACATAATTGATCTCTTTACCGACTGTGAGTAAAGGAGGCAAAGCCCCCTCCTTCAAGGGACTAGGTTACTTCAGTGAGCAGGTAACAGAAAAAGGCAATTGTGAAGAGTTGCTTCCTCATTGCAATGCAGAGAGACCTACAGAGTAGAACAGGAGAGAAGGAGACATCTCTCGTGGTCTGCTCTTTTCCAGATTGTTTGTGCAACCATCGATAACAACAAGATCATCCTGGACATCGATAACAGCAGGATGGCTGCCGATGACTTCCGTGTGAAGTGAGTGCCCCCTCTGAACCTGCTGCCTCCCCCTTCCCACCTCGCTGGGGAGGCTCAGAGCACTAATTACAGAGGCTCCAGACACGTCTCCCCACACCACCGTGGTAGGGCAGGATGATGAAAGGCATTTTTGCTGCTGGTCACCAGCCCTCCCTTAATTAGTGTTCTTGGGGAAAACATTTAGCAACAGCGTTTGTGGTGAGGCTGGGGATGGGCGCTGCAGGGAGTGGTCCACTTCCACCGCAGACCAGAACAGATGGGATCAGCAACGCAGAAATGCAGCTGAGTAAGTGATACCAAACACCCAGTGAGCAGGAGCAGGGAGAAAAACAGATGAGGAGGGAAAGCTTTCACATAACAGACCCGAAGTGGTGCAGGAATCCAAGGCACGGTGCATTCAGCATGGGCAGACCAGA
The DNA here is from genome assembly GCA_036023395.1 of Myiotriccus ornatus. Taxonomy (NCBI): domain Eukaryota; kingdom Metazoa; phylum Chordata; class Aves; order Passeriformes; family Tyrannidae; genus Myiotriccus; species Myiotriccus ornatus. The sequence continues at coordinate 2,174,231 of JAYRBT010000081.1, read as the reverse complement.
GCAGGGAGCTGGGAAAGGAGATCTCAGCAGGAAGAGAGCCCTTGTGGGATGCTGGCACCCTGAACCTGTGCTTTCCTGCACAACCCAGGTACGAGACGGAGCTGGCCCTGCGCCAGAGCGTGGAGGCCGATATCAACGGGCTGCGCCAGGTGCTGGACCAGCTGACGCTCTGCAGGTCCGACCTGGAGGCACAGCTGGAGTCGCTGCGGGAGGAGCTCTGCTGCCTGAAGAAGAACCACGAGGAGGTAGGTCCTGCCCAGGCTGAAAACTTTGCCCACGTCACCGTGCTCTGAATTTAAAAGATTTTCGTGGCACAGCCTTCCCACCAAACCCTGCTGGGGGCTCAGCCCCCTCTGCCTTGGGGATGGGGGGGGAGCTCTGGCAGGGGCGGCTGCTGCTCCTGGGGCTGTGCTGTCACTGGGAGTGCCAGAGGGGGGGGAAAGGTTGCTGCTGACTCCAGTGGATGAGAAAATAAATTACCCAACAGATTTGTTGGAAAAAACACTTGCACCATCCTCCAGTGCCTTTCACAGCCCCAGCTGGAGGCAGCTCTCGCAGGGAGGGCAGTTCTTGGCCACCGAGCTCTGTTCTTCTGTGCTGCCTTCCAAAAGACAGTATGACCTGACCTGGGATTTCTTTCCAGGAGATGAACTGCCTGAGGAAGCAATCGACTGGAGATGTGAGTGTGGAGGTTAATGCCTGCCCTGGACCAGATCTCAGGCAAATCTTGGAGGATTTGAGATGCCAGTATGAAACGCTGATAGCGCGGAACCGCAAGGAAGTCGAAGATTGGTACGAGTGCAAGGTGAGAGACACACACCTGAACCATACACTGACACCCCCCCCCAGGGGCCTCTCAGAGACCAGACATAGAGACAATAAGCAGTTTTTGCTTCTCAGTGAAGCCCGAGAGCAGCACTCATTATACCCTGTGTTCCACAGGAGCCACAGGCCTGTCTGACCAGTTTGTTATGCCCCATCTGGAACAGCAGCATTTGCCACAAGGCCTTGTGGTGTGTTGCTGGAACACAGATATTCCACATTTGGATTAAAGAGACTTACTAGCCACGGGGCTAATGGGATTTGTAAAATGAACAAGCACAGGAGCCAGCAGGGAACGCCCTGTGCACAGAGAACCTGCCCTGCTCCCTTTTGCTTTTGCTGAACACTCCCCGTGTTCTGCTCCTGTCAAACCAAGGCTGATGTACCCAGACACCTCCTGAAGCTCTTTACCCTGCATTGCTGATTTCAGATTGAGGAGGTGAATCGGGAGGTTATTACAAGCGGTCAGGAGGTGGAGACGTGCAACAACCAGGTGACTGAACTGAGACGACAGCTGCAAGCCCTGGAAATCGATCTCCAAGCTCAGCTCAGCCAGGTGGGTGACGAGCTGACTCAGCTTTGACGTGGTCACTTCTGGGTTTCTTGGTGCAAACAGCCAGACCCACCAACCAGCACAGTGGTGCTGAATGGCTCCTTCATTTCCAGACTGGAAAATTGTAAACTCCGGGGTGACACTTAAAAATGAACGTTGTTTCTTTGCTTGTCTTGTTTATCAGAGAAATAATTTGGAATCGTCTCTGGCTGAGACTGAGTGCCAGTACAACACCCTCCTCGGTGAGCTACAGAACCAGATCACGTGCGTGGAGCAGCAGTTGGCTGAAATAAGGGCGGAAATAGAGTGTCAGAACCAAGAGTACAAGACCTTACTGGACGTCAAGTGCCGCCTGGAGCAGGAGATCCAGACCTACCGGTGCTTGTTGGAAGGAGGACAGCAGGACCTCATGTATGTACATCTCTGAATCCACTAGAGAACATGTGAAATTATCACGGATCTGTGTTACAGACTGGGAATCCAGCCTGATCTTTAGTCCTTATTAATGTCTTCTTTGAGGTGAAGGAGTTGTCTTATGAGCAACTTCACTGTGACGAACATTCAAATCAGAAGTAAATGTCACTCCCCTGGGATCTGCAAAGCAGAGATACCAAATCTGGTAATTGCTGGTGACAACACTGTCACTCCTGGCATTAGGGGACAGTCTCTTCTCTGTGGTGAGAACTGTCAAAATGGGAATTTATGGCAATTAATTGGCAACTTCTATGCCGGGGGGAGCACAAATGCAAAGCAACTCCGAAAGTGATAGAAAATGTGTCGTAAAATACTCTAACCCTTCAAAAAGGACATAGTTTGTGCCGTGTAGCCAGTCAGCAGGGACACACCAAGTGCTGAAATTCCCTGTCTGTCTCACTAGTCACGGGGGAGGAATCGGAACTGGCGGAGGGGTCATCAGGACGAGCCACACCTACACAACCACTTCAGCTGCCCACTGCCAGCCCCAGGTCCCACCCTGCAAGACTGGAGACATACAAGGTAAGGGCAGTGTGCTCACAACGGGAAAACTGGCTCTGTTTGGTTTGCTCCCGAGCTCTAAGGCCCGGAGACAGCACATTCCTAGGACGTGTCACTGGCATCCTCCCAGAGTCACTGTGCTACAGGAGGGATCTGCCACAGTGGGGGTGTCACTGAGAAACAGGGTTAAAGGGAGCTCAGGCTGAACACGGGGCTGCAGGAAGCAAATGGGAGATGGGAGGAAGGAGTACTGTGGAGAGAAGGCATAAATGAGGCATCAAGGGAAGATCTGGAAGTAAAGAAGGCGAGTCTAAGCTTACCAAAAGAGTCTGGAAGGAGTGAAGAGTAAATCTATAACTTTACAAGTGAAAATTCCCATTAAAGCAAATTATTTGGGGAATATGTGGGGTTTCCTGGGTTGCTGCCATCTGCTCCAGCTTAGCAGTGCATTCTAGAAACAAGGGCACCACACAGACCCAATTTCTGTTATCTGAAGGATTTCACCTGTTTCAGTCAAATAATGGTGCTGTGTTTTCTCTCCCAGTGACCTGCAGGAGAATTTGTGATTAAGGAGGAACGGACTGGAAGGTGACAGGGAAACCCAGAGACAAACCCAGAACACTCCGTGTTCGCTGCACCCTCTGTGCAGAGAAAGTAGAAGTAACTCAGCGACGCTTGGCCACGTAGCTAAAGAGGGTTCCAGGAGCCCCCTCCTCTGTTCTGCTCTGCTGTTCTGCAACGCTGCAACCTCTAGAAATCACCTGAAATAGTCAGGGTCACTAACGTACCTGCTGCTGAAAAACGTCTCTAATAAAACTTTGCTTGTGCCTGATGCAATCAAGAACCTGGGTGTGAATCTGAGTTCCTTTAGAACACCGGGTGCTGAGCCACGGGCACAGGGGGCACCTGAACTGGTCGGGGTCATCCTGCACAGAGAACAGCCTCGCTGACCTGGCAGGCCTTGTCCAGCGCCTCCCTGCTGCCACAGCCCGAGGCAGTTGTTGCCTGTTCCTGTATGACACGGGAGGAGTCAGCCAAGCCAGAGGAGCTGGAGTTCAGTGAAAGGGGAACAGGGCTGAGTGACAGAAGTCCCCGTGCCAAAGCTCAGGGGGGTGTGTATCCATACACAGGTACTGGCTCAGCAGCCATCCCTGGTGGACATCTCCAGCTGCTCTCCAGATGTGCCAGGTGTTAAAACTGTGAGACGAGCTGGTGCTGGGGAGTTCAGTGTCGGTCAGGCATCTCAGCAGCTCAGCGCTGCAGCCACGTGGGGGAAAGAGGAGTCACCCGAGGGGGAGAGGTGTCTCCTGGCCCCTACCTGACCCCTGGACTTGTGCAGCGTGAGCATGTCTGGGTGTTGCTGCCCCTCGGCAGAGCGAATCCCACGTCCCCTGTGTGGGACCCCTGCCCAGGGAGGGGTCCCTTGGGTGGACAGTGCCTGTCAGGCCACGTGCTGAGATGACAGCACTCGAATGTTCTCATCAATCTCCTCTCACAGAGGCAGCCAAGGGGTGGTTGGACACCCACAGCTGCGCAGAGACACCCACAGGATGGAAAGAGCCCATGTCCTGAAAGCCCTTTTTGTGGTTTATGTGACACGGTACCAAGATTTCCCACACCTAAACGCGTGTCAAATATTTTGGGAGTCCTTTGCTGAGAAATTCAAAAAGCATTTGAAACATAAAAGTAAATGCCAAACCCCGCTCCCGACTGTGCCACACACATGGAAAAGAGCATTTCTGCCCCTGCTCTGGCCTCGTTCTGCGCTGCAACAAGCCGGGAGAGGGGACGGTCAAAGGGAGGGCGGCATCTCGGCTGTGAGGAAGAGCAGAAGGAACAAGAGTGATCCCTGGCGGCCGGGAGGGACGGGCAGCTCCTTCACAGATGCTGATCCCGACTCCGGGAAGGACACCGGGAGCTCCTGCGGCAGCACCGCACCCTCCTGGGGCCGGCCAGGGTCGCCTCCTGCTCTTCCCTCACTCGGATCTCTCCCGGCAGCTCCTCCGTGGCACAAACCCTCGTCCAAAACCCGGGAGCTGCTGCTCGCTCCTCCCGGAGGATTTCGGCTGAGCAGCGTGAAAAAGATCCTCTGGGATGAGAGACAGATCCTCATCGAAACTCAAATCCTGGGAATCGGAGCTTTCACTTTCTGCTGCCATCGGCCCTGGCCTTTCCCTCTTGTACCACAGAGTGAAATAGCAACACGAAGCATCTGTGAAAATATTTATACTGGGTTGGGTTTCGTTGTTTGTTTTTCCCAGAGGAAAGAGAAATTTAAAATATTTATAGTGGGTTTGTTTTATTTTGTTTTTCCCGAAGGACAGAGACACCGAACGTGTGTTTGCCTGAGAACACAGGGCAAAACTGACCTATCCAAAAACTGTCCAGTTTGAACAGAGACTGAAGCAGACGTTTTCCACGAGCACTGTATTTGATGTTAGGAAAAAACTTAAGACCAGGCTGGAATAATCAATGATCCTGACATGCAAGTGCTGCTTGTGCTGAGGAACAAGGAAATGGAGAAAGCGCCTGGGAAGTCCTGGCACTTCCCAGCTCTCCCCGTCAGGTGTCAGCTGTTCCCAGCTGGCAGATCCAAAGGAACTGCGGACCTGTCAGCGTCTGTCCTGCTCCCAACCCCCGGCCTGGCCCTGCTCTGCCCCAGGAGGGCAAACATCGTGTCACTGTGTTACCCGAGTCTGAGACTCTCATTAAAGTAGGGCTCACGTTTTCCTAAGAGGCCCAAAGACAGTAAACTGGGCTAATCCTGTCTGTGGCTGAGCGGAATTAGCTGCTGGTAGCCTATCCAGAAGAAGCACGATAGCATGTGATTAAAATAATAGGTATATAAATAATAAATTTGAAATTATATGAAATCACATAAATTTATAGAAATTCTAAATGAAAATGTAATTATCCACAATCTACAGCAGTTTCAGCCCTGTCCAGGCCCCCTGCCATGCAGTGGGGTGGGCACCACTCTGCCCCACCAGGCCCCGCGCCCACCGTGCCGTGGGATGGCCACACATTCCGCTTTTCCCCACACGCGATATTTGGAGATATTTGAAGGTGTGGGAGCTGAGAACTGCCCGGCCCTGGGCTGCGGGTGCTCTCTAGAGGGCACTCGGCTCCCACCGAGCTGCCGGAGGGCGCCCGGGGCAGAGGCGAGCGGCAAACCCGGAGCCGGGGGCTTGGCTCATCCTCCCCCAGCAGAGCCGGGCGAAGTGGTGTCTGCGGGACGTGCCGGGGACATCCCGCGGCGGGAAGGCACGGAACACGCTGTGACCCGCACATCCCGCTCCAGCTCCACCCGTATTTAATGGTGTCACCCCGCGGTGAGGTCGGCACGACCCGGTTCCGTGTGTGTGTGACCGCTCAGGGACGGCTCCGCGTCCTCCCCGCCGCCTGCGGACCCCCGGTGTCCTCCCTGCCCCCGCGCTGTTGCGCCGTGCGGGGGCGTGCGGGACGGGCGCCAGGCCGAAACTCCCTCGCTGGTTTGCTAATAACCTGTTTATGTGTTTCCAGCGGCACCGGGATATTTTGCATCACCGTCCCTGGGCGGGAGCACGGCGAAACTCGGCGCCCCCGCGGGGGCTGCGAAAGTGTTGTAATGACCCTTTGCTAAGGAGGGTCTTGCCAGTGGGGCAGCATCAGAGACCCCCGAGTCAGCTGGGGCAGGGGCTGCTTAGGCCCAAAATGCAGCAGTTCCCAACCCAGGGGTTTGTACTCTGCAATCTCTTAAGGCTCTCACTCACCTAATTGCTCTTCCTATCACAGCCACCATCTCTCCCTTGGGTGGTGGAGCTTTTGAAGGTGCCCTTTAAGGTTTCATCACCACTCGTCTCTGCAATAGGGAGTGAGTAACAGATGGGGCAGAACGGAGGCAGGAGTTACGTCTTCTCCTGCAGGAGGGATGTTTGTTGGACGTTTGCCCCCCCCTCCCTGGGGGGCAGCAGGTCAAGTCCCCATGCTAAGTCCAGCTTTACTGACCACTGGGGGAACGTGCTGTGTTTGGACCATTGGACAGATGGGGGCAGGTTCCAGGGATATTCCCTGTGACCACACACCTCGGGGTGTGGGTGGACACCAAGACTTACACCCCGTGTTTCAGAAGAGAGCAGGAGAGACAGAGGGACTTACTCTCTCCCTTCAAAACATGTCTTAAAACCCTTCACCTAAAAAAAGCCTGAATATGTTTTGGCGTCAGGTAATCATAGAATCATTTGGGTTGGAAAAGCCCTCTGAGATCCTCGAGTTCAGCCCTTGACCCAGCACTGCCAAGGCCACCACTCGCAGATGGTGTTCGTAGAATTTCACTGAGCTCTAGAACCACACTGTGTGTTGTGGTTTGTGGCAATGAACCAAAGCCCACTGGTCTTTTGACAGAATAAACACGAGTGAGCCCTAATATGTTACAACTGATTTAAATCAGAGTTTTTCAGTTTTCAAACATCTAGCTTTTTGTTGGGATGGGGAAAAAACCCTCATCATTTAAATTTGAGGGGAGAGGAGAAGAGCTTCATGCTAAGTGTCAGGCAGCTGAACCTCACTGGAAGGAAGAGCTGTGTACAAATGAGAAGTGTTCACCCTCCAACACAGTCACACTGCAGGGCCTGGCTTTCTTCTCCACTATGGAGAAATCCTACAGGATTATCTGGGGTTAATAAAACTGCCTGATGATAATATAATGGGAGTTAGTTTATAGCATATAATTATGAGAATGAGTCATATTCCCCAGGTAGATAGTTCATAGTTTTTCTCTGAGTAGCAACATGAGCAAATTGAATATTCCTGACAAGACCTGACCAGAAGAAGGAAGGATGGAAAAGGATCCCTCTGAAGCACCAAAAAGGGGGGGCAACAGTCCAGTTGTGAGATGCGCTCAGCAGCCTCAGCAGTTTGTCCCAAGCACATCAGTGTGCGGAGGGTGTGAATGTGGAGCTGGAAAAGGTGGTACCAGAGTCTGGGAGGAGCCGTGTGTGCCCACCCACCCACCAGCCTGGGCTGCCCCCTCCCGGCAGCCTCACCTTCTTACTGCCACACACCCAAAGGGAACAGGCTTCGTCCCCCGGCTCTGCTTCAGCCAACACACGTCTGGGCTGTGTGGAACACACAGCAGTTCTGCCGCTGAAGCGCTGGGTGAAATCCTCCCTGTGCTGGGGGAGCCTTTCAGCCTTAAATAGTCCCCCCGCCTCCCTGGGCGGGAGCTCGTAACAGTTTCATCACAGGAAAAGGGAGAGGCCCATTGCAAACAACTGCGGGGCCACCTGCCTGCAAGGCACCTTCCTCCTCCTCCTCCTCCTCCTCCGCCCCCACTGTTTTGGCCCTGACCAGTTTTTGGCTCTGCTGCACTGAGCAGCCTCAGCACCAGATTCCAGAAGGTTTTGCTGTCCAGTTTCATGGGTACCACTGGGGATCCTTCCAGTTCCTGCAGAGTTTATTGCCATCTCTCTGATGTTCTGATTTCCCAGCCCTCCAGCAGCATCTCTAGATTTTGCTGGAAACGTTATCTAAGATCACCCAGGAAGCTCAGGGTGTTGCAAGGGCCTGGACAATCCCATGAGACATAACTGCAGACAAAATTACCACCTCATGAACCAGCTTCCACCTTACAGCAGCTCTGAAATAAAACATTCCTTTCAGGGATCCATTGGTTCAGTCACTTCTAGCTCTGACCCTGGCCAGGATTCCCAGATACACTGAATCATCAGGCTTTCTCAGTTTTAATGCTTCACTCTTGAGGAAAGCTGCCTGCACAAATTCTAGGGGAAAAATGGCATTAAATTTTCCTTTCATGTGTTAAACATAACGCTTTTAAGTTGCACACCAGCATCCTCCCTGACATTCAAACAGTCCAAGCACGTCCTCCTGGGAAGGGAAGACAGGAAGGTTGGTCCACCTGAAAGGAATGACTGATGCAAAAGATGTAATAAACATCTTTAGAGAAAAAAACAAACCAAATCAAAACCCTTCAGCAGAATTATACAGAAAACACAGATTTGTACCCATGTCCCTGTATCAGGGCTGTCAGCAGCTGGAAGAAACAGTTAAACAGGACGTAAACCAAAGGCTCCATGAGCCAAAGCAGCTGGAAGTGTACAAGAGAATTTTGTTTACTCGAGAGAAGAGGGTTTCTCGCTGTAATGAGCTAAAATTATCCCCCACACTCCATTAAATGTTGTAATGAACCATTTAAATTCCTACAGTCCAGGGGAGGCCTCGCTCCTCAGAGGTTTCAGAGATGAAGTGGAGCAGAAGATGGAACGTGAGGCGTGTCCTGCTGCGTGGGCCAGGGTGTGCTGGGAGGGGCCTTTTACAAAAATCTGTTCCCACAAACACTCGCTGTAAAGCCATAACAAACAAACCTCTTAATTAGCAACAACCAACAGCACAAAGGCCGAGCGAGAAAACAGTAATATCCCAAATCAATACAGGGTATCACACAACAGGTTCCACCCACGAGGTGCCACAGGTAACAGACTGGGATTTGCTCAGGATCACCTGCCTGGCGGGAGGATGGGGTGAGAGGCACCCAGGGGAGAAATGCCACTGTCTGAGGCTCAGGGAGCGGGGAGAGCTCAAAGTGTTGGGCAGAGATACAGATCTTAAAGCAGGAGACGCAAGATAGCAAGTATTTCCTACTTTTGGTCATGCCGTGTCTGTGAGCGGGAAAAAAATCTGAAGGAAAAATGCGATGTGGTTCATTGACTCGATCCCCAAGCCGGGAACTTCACCTTTCTCCTCCAAGTATGTTTGTGTTTGTGCTGCGCAGGGCAAACATCCCGACAGATTTGTGAATTCCCTTCAGGAGTGAGAACACTCCCAGGAATGCCAGGAGAGACCAGCCCAGAGCCAGGACGCTTTCCGGAAACAACCCACCGCGCTTCCATTCCTCACAGCCTGACACGGAGCTGTTCTGCAGTTGTTGTAACACCCTTTTTCATAATTAAATTGTTATTTATAAAACACAGTCGTAGAGGTGTGATTGGAATAATTGCTGACACGTGACCTCTGCCAGTGTTCTCTGAGCTTTTATGAGATATTATAAAGAAGTCATAGAGTGGTTCATTGTACCTACAGCTCACATCCTGGGATAGGCTTTCCAAAGGCATAAAGCAATAAAGGACTAAAAATAAGGAGCACACAGCAAAGGATAACCATAGATCTATGAAAATATCAGTTAACTATAGGAAAATCAGCCAGGATTCCTTGGCAAATATCTGAGCATTAGAAGAGTCACAGGAACATCCATCACTGTCTTTTATTGTGGCAGAGTGTTTGTTGTTGTGTTGAGAGGGATGTGACCAGGACGAGGTGAGTGGGATGAGTTTCTTTGGGATGACTGTAAGTCAGTGCACTAGATCTCAGCGAAGATCTCCCTAACTCAGAGCCACCCAACAGAAATTACATGTTTTGTGTGAATAAACAAATGGTCACAAACACTCAGAGGAAGGGTTAAGCTTCCTGACACTGCCAAGCATCTCCCTTTGGCAAATTAGGGCTTGCAAATGCACATGGAAAGCGGGTACTCCCTTCCACGGCGACACCCTCCGTCTCGGCTATAAATGCAGAGGAGGCCAGCTGGAATTTGGAGCTATGATTCCAGGCCAACTGTAAGACCAGCTTTGAGTTTTCACCTGAGTTATCTGCTGCTGCCACGATGAGCTGCGGCTCGAAGCAGCCCCTGAAGAGCTGCCTGCGAGGGAGCAGCGGTGCCAGCAGTGGGGGAGGAGGGGAGGGCAGCTCGCATTCCTCGGCCTCCTCGAGGAGAATCTCCTCCAGGAGCAGCGGTGGTGGCAGGTTTTCTGGCAGCAGTTGTGGCGGAGGAAGCTCCCGGAGCAGCTGTGGTGGGGCAGCTGGTGGGTACGGGAGTATCAGGCGCGGTAGCTACGGAGGAGGGATGAGCAGCCTCAGCTGTGGCGGAGGGATGGCTGCTGGGTATTGTGGAGGGGGAATGGGAACGGGATTCAGGCCAGGGGGCAGCGGGTTTGGTGCTGCTTATGGAGGGGGCTTTGGTGGAGGCGGTGCTGGTTTCAGCGGTGGCAGCTTCGGCTTTCACGGTGGGAATGTGGGAATTCTCTCCAACGACGAGAAGCTGACCATGCAGAGCCTTAACGAGCGCCTGGCTTCCTACATGGAGACGGTCAGGAATCTGGAAATGGAAAACGCTCAGCTGGAACAATTAATCAGGGAGTGGTACCAGAAGCAAGGTCCTTCTGGGCCAAAGGACTACAGCCACTATTATGGACAAATTGAAGAACTTCAAAGCCAGGTAGGATGCTCTTTGCCAGAGGGGTTTAAGCACTGACAGGCTGAGAGGTCCTCAGGGAATGTTTGCCCAGCAAACAAAGTTGTTTCTCTTCTAGATCGTGAGTGCAGCTGTGGACACCCACAAGGTGCTTTTGGACCTGGATAACACGAAGATGACTGCAGAAGACTTCAGAGTAAAGTAAGTATATATTCCTATTTTCCAGCCACTGGTTTCCTTCCTCCTGCTTTCCTGAACTTCATAAATTCATCCCATAAGCAAATATCCATCCACAGGGACTTGGGTTCCTCCTGGTTCTAAGGCAGCACAACTGAAATAATTTGTAAAACTTCAGAATTTTCAAGATTTCTAGAATGGTCTTTGGTGGGAATGCTGTCTCTGAACCAGACGGATGGAACCTGCACAAAGGTGCAGGTCAAAGAGATGATGAAAGATACCACAGAATAAAATGAAATATTAAAGTTCACTATTAATATTAAACTTCAAATTTATTGAGTATAATGTTATTAAGTAATATTAATGTTAAGTGGTAAGTACTGGCTGATGATTTCCTAATTCTGCTGGTTGAGAGATGCTCCATGCTCCAAAGTACAGACACAAAAGCAGACACTGATACTGGAACAGGTGAACCTTTCCATAAATAACATCTGTAGGAGAAGGTCTGGGATGGGAAGAGCAGGGCTGATGTCTCTGCACCGTCCCTGGCGCAGGTACGAGACCGAGTGTGGGCTCCGGCAGAACGTGGAGGCCGATCTCAACAGCCTGAGGCCCCTCTTGGACAGCCTGACCCTGTGCAGGTCCGACCTGGAAATGCAGTTTGAGTCCCTGAAGGAGGAGATGATCGACCTCAAGAAGAACCACGAGGAGGTAAAGCAAAAAAATAAACAATAAACCCCTCACAAACTGGAGGTGTGGGGAGGTGCTGCAGGGGAAACCTCGGCACGAAATACCCTCCGAGGGGCAGGGCCAGGCTGTGCTGGGGGGGCCCCTCAACAAGCAATCAATTCAAGGCCAAAGAATTGCAACACAACCCCCCCAATATATATATATATATATAGTTGAAAGGCTCCATTTGTGTTCATTGTCCTGGGCCTGGCTTTTCTCTGCAGGACATGAAGCAGCTGGAATCCCAGTCCAGCGGGGATGTGAGTGTGAAGGTGAACGCTGCTCCCGGAGAGGACCTGCTGAAGAAGCTCAATGAGATGAGACAGGAGTATGAAGCCATTATTCAGAAGAACCGTGCAGAGGTTGAAAAGTGGTATGAAGGCAAGGTAAAGGGCGACAGTTGGAACATTCATATTAAAAAGGAAAAGATCAGCTCCTGTAGAGAAATAACACAGCATCCATTGCTATTAGGAAATAACAGTAGCATCCCTTTCACCACACTGAAGGAAATAACAAATGGGCTTGAACTGCTCTGGCAGAGCCACACAAGGAAGTGTAACAGCCCCATATTACCAGTGGCCCTTCTGCAAGTTTGAGTTTTCACCTCATTATTTGCTGCTGCCACTCTGAGCTGTGGCTCCAAGCAGGCCCCAAAAAAGCTATTCCAGGTGGTCCCATGATAAACCCCCGTGTTGACACTGTAAGTAAAAACTCCGAAACTCCAGTTCTGTACGTTAATTTTTTTCAGATGGAGGAGGTGAGTCAGCAAGTCCACTCAAGCGGCCAGGAGGTGGAATCAAGCAACCGGCAGATCTCTGAGCTGAGGCGTGAATTTCAGAGCCTGGAGATTGAGCTGCAGTCGCAGATCAGCATGGTAGGTGACGATTGCTGCTGATCCTTGGATCCACAAAGAACCCAGGGGTAGCTGGCTGGCACAACACTCAGTGAAGATGCTTGGGTGCCTCTGACACCATGTGAGACTTGTTTGGCCCCCTGCAGGTCGGCTCTTTGCAGTCCAACCTGGAGGACACGGAACGCCGCTATAACCTGCAGCTGCAGCAGATCCAGGGCATGATCGGCCCCTTGGAGGAGGAGCTGGCCAGCATCCGCTGCGAGATGGAGAGCCAGAACGAGGAGTACAAGATGCTCCTGGGCATCAAGACCCGCCTGGAGCAGGAGATCCAGCAGTACCGGGCGCTGCTGGAGAAGGGGCAGCACGGCCTGAGGTACAGAATCAGGTACGGACATCAGCTTATTAACTTGCCATCTCTGCAATCACGGGGAGAGGAGAGCAGCAATGTTTATGTTAGGAGGTGGTGCAACTGATTAATCATCAACGTATTTACTACAACCACAAGAATTCCCATGGAATCTAAATCTTAGCTGGCAGCTGGACTTTTAAAAAAAATATTTAGAATTATGATTTGCCATGTTTTGCCCTAAGTACCAGCAGGAAGTGCTGCTATCTGGGAAAATGGAAGGTAAGAAGGAAATAACACACCCATTCCTGCTTACAGACATTCACAGGGAGGAGCTGATGGTGGATCTTCAGGAGAAGGAGGAGGTCATGGAGGAGGAAGCAGTGGAGGAGGAACTGGAGGATCCTATGGAAGATCTTCCTCTTCTGAGAGTGGAGGAGGAGGGAGTGGAGGAAGAACAGGAGGTGGAACCTGTGGTAAAACTTCAGGTGGAGGAGGTGGCAGTGGAGGAGGAGGAGGAGGAGGAGGAGGAGGAGGGGGAAAATCCTGCCTCTTCTGCTCTTCATCGTCCCAGTCCCAGCCTGGTGACACTTGTGAAAGCCCAGGTAAAAATGGAATAAAGAAGTACATCCTGCCATTAACCATCCTCTCTGAATAGCAGGAAGGGATATGACAACTTCCTCCCTGGAAACACTTTGCTATTTTTCCCCAGTTTTGTTTTAAGGGCACTCTGACATTTGTTCTTCCACAGTAACAACCCAACGTGGCAGCATTTGCACAGTGACTCGACTGAAGAGGGTGGCATGAAGGGTTTGTGTGGAAAGAGGAAAAGAAAGGGGGAAAGGGAAAACGATGCCCAGTCCAAAGCATGCAGGGAAGTAGGGAAGTCAGTGGTTAGAAATGTCACTGGTGTTAAGGGGGGATGGTTAAAGCAGGGTACAGCAGTTGGAACACTGCAGGCATTTCAAATATGAGGGGAATTGGCTGCAAAAGACTCAAGTAGCAAAAGACAGAAAGGTCTGATCTGTGTCTGATTTCCCGGCTGTGGTTCCAGGAAGTGCTGAAAACATGAAGCTGTGCCCAGAAGGGAACAAAACGTTGGAGAGAGGAGCAACCATGGAGGAAGTGTCCGAAGCCATAAAACACATGAGACTGGGTAAGGCTCCAGGCCCCCACAGCACCTCAGACAAACGCCTGGAAAAGGGGAATACGAACAGGAAATTGTCAGTTTTAGGAAGGTTCACGTCCACTTTGATCCTGTTTTGAGGCTTCATCAGCCTCTGTCAGTCAGTCTGTCTCCCAAACACGCTGTTTCCACCGCAGACTGACAGTCATGACATGAGAGCTGGCTCTCACCCAAAGGGCCTGAAGCCATCAGTGCAGACAGCAGGAACAGTGCACACACTCTCCTGCTGCTGACTACAAAGGCAGTGAAATCAGAAGGATTTTGCCTTATGGGGAAGATTCTTGGGGAAAATTTGATTTTTAAAAATTCATACGTAGGCTTTGCAAACCCCTCTGTAAAAATTCGCTCCTCTGATCAAACATCCCATCTGACCTGCAACACTCCTACATATATTAATGCTTGGTAGGCAAGATTAAAACATATTATATGCCATCTATTTTTAACTTATAAAAATTTGCTGTAAGTATCTGTACACACAAAAACCTAGATTCTGAGTTCATCTGTGTTTGGTTTATACTGCTCAGCCACTGTACAGTGATTTGCACTCCCACAGCTGAGAACAGAAGCAGGTCTGTGCAGTTAACTGCTAAAGCTGCACACACAGGTAGAAACACAAGTCTGACACGGTTCAAACTTTTCTGGGAGGCTGGGAACAGCCCTGGTGCACCGAGACCTGCACAGGGGGTACTCGGGGAGTAACACGGGGTTCAAAATGATGAATGAGATAACACCTCTTCAAAGAAATCCTTGCTTCCCTCCGTCTTTCATCAGGGAGTTTTAGAAGGTCTGAGGAGTGATTGGCAGGAGCAGCACCTTGCACTGCAGGACCTCCCCAGTGAGGCTTTTGGACCAAGCAGGACTCTACGGGCACGGTCGAACACGGCTCTGCCACGAGCAGGAGCCGGCACTTGTTCAAGTTACTCAACACTGCTCACTGCAGGGGCTCGTCAGAGCTCCCTGCGTGGCCTGTCTGCTGCTTCCATCTGTCTTTCTTCTCCGAATCACTGTTACCTGAGTTAATCTCTACCGTGATTGGTGTTCCTGTGCAATAAATGCTAATAAATCTTGGCTTCTCTGTGATGCAACCAGAAAACCGTGCACTGGTTCGAGTTCCTTTGGTGGGGATTTTTGTTTGGATCAGTTACAGATACCAAACCCTACCCGTGGAACACACAGCAATGTGTCAGATTATCCATAGTGACATTATTTGCAGTGACATATTCACCAGTTGAGACTCACTGGGCAAAGCTTTGCAGACTACACTGCTGGGAACTTGCTCCGGTGGGCCCTGTGATGGGAAAACTCACAGTTAACAAACCCACTCACTTCTGCTATTGACTTCAATCTGGGACAAGAGGGGGGGCTTAAGGAACTGACTATTCCCTAAAAAACCTGGTTAAAATATGAACTCCATGGAAGATTTCCCCTGAAAATAACGCAGAGAGTTCCTCACATGACTCCTGCTCACGATACCTCATTCCTCCTGTGCACTTCTCCACTCACCTGCTAAAACCCAAGCAGGACTATCACTGCTGGGAGTCTGTTCTCTCGGAGTTTTACAATCACAAAGGTTTGGTTTTTTTCCCCTCTGAGCAAGGCATCACCCACGGGAGAAGGTTGGGAAACACAGGCGGAGTGGGAGACCGTGGGAACGGGAATCCTGAGCGCGCGGTCCCGGGCAGAGCTGTGCCGGTGATTCACGGCGGGCTCTCAGCCATCTGATGAGAACTGGAGAACGAAGAAAGGAAGAAGAAAATTTTCTTTTTTCCTGACCAGTGTCTGTCTTGGGGCCTGAGGGACCAGCTCATCTGCACGAAGGACTCGTGCATGTGCTGATTGTTGATGATCATTTGCCAGGATACCCCCAACTCCCTGTCCCCTGAACCTGCTTCCTCCAATTGCTCCGCTTGCTCTCCACCTCTGGCAGGTGGTGACAGCTCTTTCTCAGACCTGTCTGTCCAGGGTACTCAACTGACAGCCCAAGTTAAGGAGTGCTCCCAACCCAGGAGCCCTGCTTCTCACACCTCCCCTTGGAGCCTGCCAGGTTAACCTCGAAAATGTTCCTGCTCAGTATCTGCTTCCTGGGTGAGTTACAGGGATTTACCTGGTCTCTGGTCCACTGTGACACCCGGGAGGCTGTTGGGGGTGATTGGATATGATTTCCTTGGAGCAGCAGCCTCTCCGTGCCAGCAGCTCTGAGCACTCCTGGCCCCTCTTGCTCCTGCCCTTCTTTCCAAAAATACAACTTCCTTTTGGTATTTTGCTGCCAGTTGTCTAATTCTCAGGCATCTCTGCATATAGCCTTGGAGGAGAAACGATCCTTGGGGAAGCAAAGCCGAAAGAGGAGTTTGGAGCGTGGGAAGGGCTGTGGGGCAGCTCAGGGGCTGAGAGAACAGCACTGGACACAGAGACCTACGAGGATGCAGCAGGTGGCAACACCCAGTGCAGCTCTGCTGCTGATTTAATGGCTTATATTGATAATGTTAAATAAGACACAATTTCTGAGCCTTTGGGATAAGTAATATAACAGTACTATTACTCCTTTTGCTACTCAGCATTGATTGCACCATCCTCTTCCTTGCCTAAAATCCCTACCTTTAGTCTGCATCTACAATGCAAATCAGCTCCATAATAAAATTTATCTGCTACATGTCACGGTATGTGACAAAATAAATACAACCCACCAATAAACTCACAAAACCCCTCACTCAGCCATGGCATTAGTGCTCATCACAGACAAAAAGCACACTGAATTGTGGAGGAACAGAGCTAGAAAACCCCAAACACTACAAAGCAGGAGTAAGAAACACAAATATTTTCGTGTCAGGTGTCAAAGCTTAGGGCTGGCTCAAAGTGGGGCCGCAGTGATACTGAGGAACGAGGGGAACTTGGCACTTTTCATTTGCATGCATTTCGCTGGGGATTAACCGGCATAATGAGCTTTAATTTTATGAGCACAAAGTGTCGCAATTCGGATACTTATCTGGTGCTCCTATTAGCGCTCCGAGGAGATAATTGAGGTGCGTGCTGGAACAGGACCTTCAGAGCAACCTGAGGCAAAACTCGGTGTGCACACACACACTCTCCTGCGTGTTTGGCTTCAGAGCTCCCCACCAATCCATGTGTCCATTGGAAGGCACAGCTGTAATTTCCAAACTGCCTGTGTGAACTGTGTTGATCTCTCTTTTGTTGAGCGCTGTCAGGCCCTCTTAATTTGCCAGATGCTGCCCGGGCCGTGCTCAAGGGCTGCACAATGAGAACAGCAAAGTTCACCATTGTCACTGCGCTGGGGGGAAGGAACTCGACCCCTCCCAGAGCCCACCGGTGGCTTTGCTTCACTTCTGCGAGGGGTAACACCCGTCTCAGACAGGCATCGGTGTGAAGTGTTCACTCTTCTTACAGAAATATCTGCTAATGGTGTGAAGGGATCGTTAAACAGATGAAAAGAATAAACTCCAGCAGTTGCCAGAGGCATCTGAGTGACCGTGAATTAAGGGGAAATGCTTCAGTTTGCCAGTGCACAGACACAAAGCTGAGAACGCGTTTCCTCCGGCTCTTTTTGAAGGCAGAAGCTCCAGCCTGCTGGAAAAGCCTCCCAGTCTCGCAGCACGGGCTGCTCTCGGTGCTCGGGAGTCCTTGTTCTGCTCTGACTGGGACACAGCAGTGCTGTATAACATAGGGATGCTGTATCTACACATTAACAATTCAACTGTGCATCACGTACAGGAAAGAGGCCAGAGTGGGACCTAAAACTGCCAGTTCCCTTTAGGTGATAATTCCATAAATTCACATCACCTTGTAACACATTAGAGGGAAACATCAGAGAACAAAAAACGTTTGAAGGCTCTTTAAATGACCTCAGAAATATGAAAGTCGTCCTGGACAAAGAATAGACCTTCTCTTGTTTGTAAAAATTCGCACAGTTAAATATTTAATAGCAGGGTTTCTATAAAACCTCCAAGGTGAAACCAGCAACAAAAATTAAATCATAGCAGTGCTAAAAACAACAGGAACATCCTGTGAGCACGTGGCTTATGAGCTACCAAAGACCTAAAGGCAAAATCTGTGATTTGTGATCCTCCTTTATGTATAAATAGTGGTAACAACAGAGAACTACAGTGAGATGTCGAGGTTAGTGAAAGTTCTTCACCCTCAGTGCTTTGACTCTCTTTTCTTTCATTGCTTTGATTTTTTTAAACTTTTTTCATCCTGCAATAAGTAGTGCCCATTTTTCCAGTATGGACAAATCCCTTTTGTGAACAGGTACGTACAGAAAAAGACACTGAATAGGAAATGTGTGTTTTCAGAAAATACAGAAACAGAGTAAGAAACTCTTTTGGCAAGTTTTTTTACTTTTGTTTTAATAATTCCAGGGAACATTTTGTTTACTATCACTTACAAACCCAGAGATTGTTCTAGCTTGGCTACGAAAAGTATCTCTAAGGAATGTTCCTGGAATCTCTGAGGGAATTTGAACGTGACAATCCATTTTACCCACCCCGGCAGAATTTGTGACAAAGGGCCCCCATTGGCAAGGTGACATCCCCCAGACCCAGAGACGAAACAGCACTGAAGTGAAAAAGCATTTTGCCCCCAGCAAACTCCATCTTTCTGCACCAATAACAGACTGTGCAGAAGCAGAAACTGTTTATGCTGCTGGGGTGTCAGTCCCAGCCTCCAGCTGAGACTCAGGAGAAATTATCACATCACCAACCTGCTCGGAATCTTTCATCATGTTTGAGCCATTGAGAGATCAAACAGCAAGATAAAATCTGGGAGCTTTTGAAAGCGATTGCCCAAGCAGCAACAGAGCAACGCTGGCGCAGGCACGGGAGCAAAGGCCAGGAGGATGGATGAGGTTAGAGAATGGTAAATAATCCTGAATTTACAACCTCCCACCGAGGTGGCCTCTGGAAAGCAATGCCTGCACCGCATTCCCATCTCCAAGAGCTCTTGGAGAGGCTGGAAACAGAACAGCAGAGCACAAAAAGCAGCTCCTCAGGTGTTGCCGCTGCTCCTGCACCTGAGGGTTAGGGGAGATTGCTACACCTCCTAACTACCGCCAGTCACTGGAGACTCCATGACCCCGTGGAGAGGAGGGAGCTGGTGGGAACATTTCAGTCACACAGAACAGAACTGTCACTGGGAAACTGTGCCCCTTCCTCTGAGCTCACTGGGACAGTCTGGGTCCACCTGCAGCAAGACACAAGTGCTGGTGGTTTGCTGTTTGCACATCTGCCTTCAGACACTGGCTTGGCATCCCAGCTCCCAAGGAAGGATGGAAACCCTTCACTGGGTCAACTTCTGGGATCAGGACAACACTGAAGTCTGGGATCATTTCTTTTGTGGTCTCAACAGTCTGATTTCAACTGCCTTTTCTCTCAGGATGTTATTTTAGAGTCTCAAGGATCTCTGCTTTAAGAGCAGTAGATATAATACAGATACACCTCATCACCTGTAACATATGACACATTGACAATAGAGAGCATGAGCTGCTTTATATTAAACAATAAAAAGTCTTCCCACACAGTAGTTTTGAGGTAACTGTCTGCAATAATACAGCTTCTACAATACAGCCCTTCTTGGGCTTCAATTGACTTTGTAATACATTCAAAGTACCCTTGGTCTTCCCCCTGTTTTAGATCAACAGCTCCTTGGTGAAAAAAGTCCAGTATTTTTTTTCCCTTTGAGTTCCAGGACTTTGCTCTCTGTGTGCTGTCCTGGTGCTTTCTTCACAAAGGAGGCAGTTTGATTTTTAAATAAGAATCCCTCTGCAGTGCTTGAAATAGGCTGCTCATATCACTAAATATGTTCTTTAAGTGCTGGCAGGGACACACGAGTTGGACAAATCACACAGTCCTATTAATAAAACCCTTGCACTATCACATATGGTGAGAAAAGGAATATAAGGTGTGTAGAAAATCTGAAATACACAACATAGGAAAGAGCAAAAGAGAAAAAACAACAGCCTTTGGCAATAGCAGCTACAAAACCTTAGCAAAGAAAGTGCCTATTTCAGGAAAAGAAAAAAGGATGTCACCCAAAAGAAGTGAGATGTTCAACCTTACCCAAGCCCCAGAAGCCCAGCCGTGGGCTGGGACAGCTGCACAAAAATACTGTTCAGCAAATTATTCTTGGCACAAACAAGAAATTTGGTAAGTGCCCTGGGAGAAGGAAACACCCTGATGGTGACACCCAGTGTCAAACGTATAAATACGGAGAGCTGGGTACGAAAGTTCGCAGTCCTGAGGCTTATCGGGCTGTGCAGCTGAATTTGGGTTGCGGTTTGACTCTCGCCCTCTGTCGCCATGAGCTGTGGCACCAAGTCCTCGAGCAGCACCATTAGAATTAGCAGTGGAGGTGGAGGAGGCGGTGGCGGCGGTGGCGGGAGATGCAGCGGTGGTGGCGGCGGTGGAGGGAGCAGGTCTGGTGGATACTCCTCAGTGTCCACTAGAAAATACACTTCCTCCGGAGGCGGCGGGGGCTTTTCTGGGAGAAGCTTTGGAGGAGGAGGAGGCTCCAGGAGCAGCTATGGAGGGGGGGGCTTCAGCAGCGGCAGCTGCGGGAGGATCAGCCGCAGCAGCTACAGTGGCAGGATGAGCGGTGGCGGGTACGGAGGAGGAATGAGCTGTGGAAGCATGGGAGGAGGATTTGGGTCCGGAGGGGGCGGATTTGGGGGGATGGGAGGCTGTT
>JAYRBT010000081.1:2104981-2136952 GCA_036023395.1 Myiotriccus ornatus | reverse complement strand
TCAAGACCCGCCTGGAGCAGGAGATCCAGCAGTACCGGGCGCTGCTGCAGGAGGGGCAGCAGGACATGGTGTACGTACTCTGTTTGCAGATAAGGGCACAAAGTCTGTCACAGGCTTTTCTCTCTCAGCAGTCGTGGAAGACAGAGCAGAATTTTTTACTTGTCTGTAGATGAAATGTAAATACAGCAGCTTCTTTCTCACAGCACCTGCATTGAAATGTATCTATCAGAAACTTCACAAGCACATCAAACACCGAGGGAAACACAGAGCAGATTCTTTACTGACAGCTTTGGGGTTAATCAGTTCCTCTTGACCTGTTTGTGCGGAGTGAATTCTGTGAGAGGAATCACTGTGCCAAACCAAACTGTAGCGAAGTTGCTGCTGTCAGCAGACAGGCAAGCACAGTTGGACTGGGACAGTACAAGAATTATGCTGCAAGAGTGTTTTGCTGTTTCTGCTTCTATAATTTTCTGGGAAAATACAGCTGGAGGGAAGGAATTAAAAAATTATATATAAAGAATTATTTGTGGGGTCCAGGAAAAGCTGAGCTGTTTATTTTTCCCTTTGTTAAAACTACTTTCCTTTTACAGATCATCTCAAGGAGGGGGAATGTCCTCCCATTCTTATTCTTCTACTTCCTACTCTCATGGTCAATCTAGTGACAAGGCAGGTAAGAAACATCTTCCAAAGAGGATCCAAACCCAAAACCAAAGATCGTGTTCCCGTGGCTTTCACATTTTGTGTTTCATCCCTTTTCCTGTTAATACCAACCTTGTCCTATGACTTCCACATCTGCAATTGCAGCAGGGATTAAACCATTCACAATCAAAGCTCTTCATTTCAATGTGGTTTGGCTCCAGTTCCAGACGCAGGCTAATCTCCTTTCCCATGCTTTTGCTCACAAACGGGTATTTAAATAGTGCATGAATAGAAATATCAGTGCTGCAAGAGGCTCTTGATTTCCCCATCAGAGCAATCATTTCTTCTTTCGTTCCACAGGGCAGTCCAGAGTGTGTTAAGAGACCACCGAGGCGTTGGGCTTCCCTGATCCACTCCCTGCCATCGGAGCAGCCCGGCCCACAACATTCTCCCTTTTCATGCTGTCCATCACTGTGCCTCCCCACACTTTCCTGCAGTGCACTCGGTGCTCTGCTGCACGGCAATGCCTCCAATAAAGCTTTACCTTTCTGCAATGCAAAGAAAACTCCGTGTCCAGCCGTCTGTTTGGTATATTCACACTGCATTTACGTTTAGGTGGGAACGAGCGGGATAAACCTGCACAGAAACATTAAGGTTGGGCGAATTACGTACCGTGGGCCCAAAGAAATGTGGGAATCCTAACTCAGCCGACGTCTGGGTAAAATCCTGGAGGTGAATGAACACGTCCACGTTAAACTCAAGAGTGACACCTATGGGGAAGAGAAAGGGGGGGGGGAACCCCTTTTTCATAGCTTACGTTCCAAGGGCTGTGTGAGTAGTTCAGCAGGTCAGCAGCTCAACTGAGAAGTCAGGATGGATTACAAAATTCATGAAAATTTTGTCAAATCAAAGCCACTTTCCTTTGAGTCACTGAACAAGAAATCAATCCCACCCAGGCAGCCCTCTCCCAGCTTCTAGATGAGAGCTGTCTCTAATCTTGTTTGATAAAGCAAAGGGTCAGATCAGGAAATGAGTGAGGAGTATGAAAGAAGTTGTCCTATTAACTTGACATTCAGTTGTTGGGATTATTCCCCTGCTGTGTTGGAAAATCTGGGCTCAGGGCTTTTATTTGCTAGTTCCAAATGAAGGAGCATGTTTCCTTATTCCATAAGGTCATTCCCAGCTCCAAGGCTGTGCAAGCTTTGGGTGGAGGATGGCAGAGTGCAGGCAAGGTTCAAACTTCCTAACCAAGCACATGCTCACGTTATTTGGGCTCAACAGAGGAAGAAAAATCAGTGAAATATTTCAGCCCTTTCAAACTTCCAAACTGCATTTCAGTGTTTGGTTTGCAGGGCTGAGGAAGCTGCTGAACAGGGTCAGTCACATAGCAGGGGAGTGGCTCCACTGCCACTCTGTCCCAGGCCCGGGTGGGTCTCACAGAGCTCATTGTTCCCTGAACAGCTCCTAAACCACCGACATTTCTTGTCCTGTCACACAGCTTTGCATTTGCACTTCGGTTTGCAAAGAGAGCAGGGTCAGGTAAAACATCTTCGTTTTGGATAACAAGGTAGTTCTTCCTTTAAAAGGCATCAAACTGTTCCATGTTACAATCTGAAGCCGAATTCTCAGCACAGCAGAAAAGAGATGAGTCAGAGAAACCATTTCCCTGGGAAACAAAGGAGGTTTGTAGAGTCAAAGCAGAAATCCCTGTCCCTGGAGTCACGACAGGGCTCTCCTGCTCCTGTGCCAGTAACAGAGTCTGCCTTTCTCTCCCATTTACTTCTCCTGTCAGCCAGCACTGACCACCCCAAACCCCTCAGCAGTAGCCAGTTATAATGGCCTTTGGGATCAAATACCTTCTTTGGCCACAGCCTAACTAGGAAGAATGTTTGTGATCCCAGAAAGGAGCCAGCTGTGTTCTAGGCTGTCCATTGGGAACGTTCTCGAGTGTCCTGCTTCCCTTCTGCTCTTTTTTAGGTGGGGCACGCTTGCAGTGTCCCTACAGGCAATGCTGTGGCTGAGCCCAGTTCAGCTCCACTGGTGTGTCCCAGGAACCACAGAAATAGGTCCTACAGCTCCGTACCAGGGACAGGATTTATCTATAGGTGACAGACAGCGTGTCCGTCTGGGTCAGCTCACACGGCATCCTCTGGTGGCAATTCAGGAAATATTCACTAGGATTTGTGACAGAAACTGTTCTAAGCAGTCTCCGAATTAAATTCCAGCCTCGGTCCCGGGGCACGTCTTGGACAAGGAAAGAACAGCTGAAAAATAGTGAACTCGGCAGGTCTGTGTTTTCGTTTCGCTCGGGAGGAGAGTGAAGCCAAAGGCGCTGTGTTTAACAGCTGGCCCTGCAGAGGGAGCTCGGTGCTGCTCCCGCTTCCCAAGGCCCCAAATCCTGGGATTGTGGCTTTGGGAGGGTTCGAGGGGCTCAGTTCTGGCTCTTGGGTATGGACAGGTACGACAGCCCACTGTGGCTCCTGGTGCCTTTGTGCACACTCCTGCCAGACCCCGGCACTCCTGGCCACGAGCAAAGGGGACCACGGAGGTGACAAGCGCAGATTTCCCTCTCAACCCACGAGGACTCAAGAAATGAGGAAAGAAACTCTGGCTCACTGTGCCTGTGACAAAAAGAGAGATGAGAGGAAGCTGCCCCTGCGATATTTCTCACGTTTACCAGCCCATCATAACCATGATAAATAACAGCGGCCAAGTTAACCAAGTACGAGAATTCTTGCAGGAAAAATCCTTTCTCTCTGTATTCCAATTAACAATTTCGATTCTTTCATGCCATACATAACACATTGGAGTGCTAATCCCAACAAACCTCAGAATTTCTTTAAGTATTTCCATGCTGTGGCTGCCCCATCCCTGGGAGTGTCCAAGGCCAGGCTGGACGGGGCTTGGAGCAACGTGGGCTAGTGGAAGGTGTCCCTGCCCACGGCAGGGGGTGGCACTGGGCGGGCTTTAAGGTCCCTTCCAACCCAAACCCTTCCATGATTCCGTGATGAAGGACGAGCACCCTCAGGCCCACTGGGGCTGACTCTCAGAGCTGTTTTAGCAGCGCCTAAAGAGAGGTTTCTGCAGGCTGCAATTACCCCTAATAGCGCCGCCTGGGAGCCCACGCTCCGCGGCTGCGCCAAGCCTGGCTCCAGGGAACACCTTTCCCTGGCACACCCCTGTGCTCCCAGCCCTGGCTGGGATCAAAGGCACCCACAGCCTCAGCAATCAACATTTTCTTACAGCATTCCCGATGTTAGTTCAGTTCTTTCCCACAGCCCGACGTCGATAATTGCGGCGGTACCCAAAAGTTCACAGCAGAGATTTTAAACGAATGCCAACTACTCCTTTGTGTCGAAAATGTTAGAAATCATGTCACCAGTTTTTATGTCAATAAAGCTGAATCTATTAGGAAAGAGTGAAAAGGCACAATTCCAGTCACTTGCTTCGGTGGCCGTGGGCTGCCCAAAATACAGACAACTGGCACAGACCTCGGTTTTTAATGAAATGAAGATTCAAAGCTGAACTGGGGTGTCAGAGGCTGGTGGAAAACCACAGCTCTCAGTTAAGGTAACAGCCAGGAGTGCCCGGGGAGGGACCTGCCTGGTACACACAAACACAGGGAAAATGCTGCTGGTTGAAAGTGGCACAAACTGTTAAGAGCAGTCAGAAATCCCCTTCTCCTCCCCTAAAGGTGTGTGGTCAGCCAGGGCAGCCAGAGCCAGGGCTCCCAAGGGCGTTCTGTGGGCTGAGAGTTGCCATGAGAACCACGTGTTTACAAACACCTCCCTGGCAGCAGCTCCCAAAAGCGGAGGCTCCAGGGCTGGCCCTCGTAGAGCAACAGCTGGAATTTCTCACTGAGCCCAGCAGAGATCTGGAGACTCGGAGAGTTCCTCTCGAGCAACACCGAGTCTGAAACCGCCTGTGGGATTGGGAAAGCCCAAATCCAAGGTTCCATCAGCAGGGTACTAAGAGAGCTCCTTGTTTTCAAATCCAGAACATGTGTTTAGGGCTTGCACAGTAAAATCTCAGCCCTTACTGGAAGCCGTGAGCAGAATATGTTCTTATGAAATACGTTCTTACGAAATTAGCAAGAGAAATAACGATCTGTAATTCTGTGAGTACAAATATGTGTGTACAGATATAAATATATGAGCACGTAGGTACAAATAACACACATACAAATGTTTTACTGACTAAAGCAGCTCAGCCCTGCTATGAACCCCATCTACTCTCTGGCTGTCCCAGGCCTGGGATGCATTTTTGAGTAGGAATTTTCCACGTGGCCTGTGGGAAGATCCCTGTGATAGCCCCAGGCCTCCTCCCTGGCTGTGACTGAAGCTGATGTGGCCAGAGTCCAACACCCAGAGCTCCCCCAGCCCAGGACAGGCTCAGTCTGCTGGGGTTTGGCAGAACCTCTGCGCCGCCTCTGCCGCTGCCTGCACAAACCTGACTTCTGGAACACGTCCTCCCGGCCCCTTGGATGCTTGGCTCTTAAATAATAGTTTCCAGCCCCATCATACCTTGCTGAGATTTACCAGCCAGATAACAGGTTAAAGGAAGTGTAAAAGTACATCCAGTGAGTTGTCTTTCACTCCTCAGGGCTCGGTGCCCAACTAAGCCTTCCTTCCCACCCAATCTTTAATCGCACGATAAGAAAATCTGTTTTATTTTCCTGTCTCAGGTACTTTAGTCTTTTATGTGCTTTATCGTTAGAGTTCTGGATTGATAAAGACTTTAAAGCTGTTTATGTTTCTAGGGTAACAGGGACAATAATGAGGCTTTTCCACACCACAGCCAGTTTCAAGGATTTGCCAAGTATTTACAGTGCTGGCAATTACTGAAGTGCTTGAGCTCTTCAGGATCTTTTATGTATTTTCCTCATACTAATATATTAAAATATTCTGTAAATGGCTATCACTAAGAAATTAAATTCTGTAGCTCTGCAGGAGTCTGGGCAGGAATGGTTCCAGTTCAGCTCAAATCACTGATCCATCGTTTCTCTTCTGCCAGCAACGACCCAGAGCCCTGGACAGAAATGGCTCGTCCTGTGTCTCAGTGTCCTCACTTCTGTTAACACAGAGCCCTTACATGACCTTATTTCTCACCTCTTTCAGTGCAGAAATTGTGGATTACCACATGCTTTTCCCTTCACCATATTCCCTCCACTTTGCAAAAATAGCCATTTTGAGCAGGTTCCCTCTGTTGCTCTGCTCTTCCCTCCCTTCTTCCCCAACTGCTCCCAGCTGTGTGTGCATGTGCTGGGACCTGCCCCTTCAGCACAGAAACATCCTTGTCTCTGAATCTGCTGGCACATTCAGGGAATATATGGCAATGCCAGCTTTGTGAGGATTAAGGAAAAAGATTAATGATGGGCCATAAAAGCCAGACAGGTGAGAAATGTATTCTGGGCAGACCTTGGCCACAGTTACCTTGCTACCAGCTGCAGATCAGAGCTTGTTGTCATTGGTTCTTCCCACAAGGGAGTTTAAAGAAAAACACCCGAGATTTTGTGCTTGAATTAAAAAGCTGCAAATGTTTCGTGCCTATGGTCTTCAAAAGGGAAGAAAAACATCCCAAGTTGGGATCTTAAGAGGGCCTGGGACACAATCGGTTGGGAGGGGCAGCCAAAGTTTGGATGAGCAAGAGAAAAGATGGAGACTAAAAATGGGGATGTGAAAAAGCAGCACATTATCACTGATGGAAGCAGAGGCAGAAAGGAATAATTACTAGAAGGCACAGTAAAACATTTAAAAGGTAGATTCAGAATAATAACTCTACTTTGCTCATTCATCCACGGAGGCATCACTGGAATTGCGGGCACCAACAAAGCTGGTTAAAATCTCCAGAGGTTCATTTAACTGAAGCTGCGTTAGCAACCCCTGGGAGCAAATACAGCACGATGTGAGAAGAGAAGGATATGCCAGTGTCACTCAAGGGCAAGAAAAAAGGGTTTACAGGACAGTTCACCAGACTACTCTGAAACAAGAACAATTTTATAAAGCAGCAGGGACTGGCAAGGCACAGCTCACAAAGGTAAAGCAGAATCCAGTCCCAGCCAGGAGCCTGGGTGTGACTGCATGACTTTGCTTGAAAAAATGTGTCTCCATTCCCCTCTGATAAGGTGCAGATAAAGGAAATTCCATGTGCTGACCATTCCTTACAGGGGAAAGGCTGACCCTACAATAAGTTAGGTTTATTGTACTGGGGGAAAATGAGACCTGTGCTGAATGCTAAAAGCACATTCTTTCACTGGCCATACTAAAGGCTTTTCCAAGCATGTAGGTACATCTTCTCACCTTAAAGGAGTCCCTACAAAAACAAACACATGCAGCCACTGAGGTAAACCAGAGATGGAAGTTAAAGTAAAAACCAAAACCTTTCTGGAAACTTAGAATTCAATTTTAGCACAAATGCTGTGCGAGGGACTGATTTGGTGCTAGAAGCTTATTTGGTGGTACAAATCAGATTAATCCATTTGACAGTTTGTCCCAAGCCTCTTCTCTCCTGACTTTTTAAGCTGCACTTCCAAACTGCCACAAAGAACTGCAGTTCATTCTTTGGGAGATTATTCCCTGCCAGTCGACACAAACCCACCGTGCCTGCAGCACGTGGTCAATATTCTGACAGTGTAACACATGGTGATTGCTGCTTTTACTCAAGGCTTGCAGAGGGAATGCAGAGGCCTTCCAGATCCACATTTTCATGAGTTGCATCATAAAACAAGATGTACATTTCATTTTGCAAAACCCAAAGGTCCACTGCTTTGAGGTCCTGACATGGGAGTCCAGGGAATGCTGAAGGAATACCTAAGGGGAAGCACATTCCTTTCTCCTTGCAGCAGGAGACAAATCTCAGAAAGGACACACTGGGATTTATTCTCCTTTCATCTTCTTGCACTTCTGTTCAATGGAGAAAAGCACGTGGACTGATGTTCTTTATGCTCTAACTGTGGACTTGAATATTAAACGATAAAATAACTGTTCTCTTTCGGCTTTCTCTCTGTCTGCAGGCAGACTGCAGCCTCCTGACACCACCATTCACCTGTTCAGAGCCCTTGGAACAGTTACTGGCCAGGCAGGTTTGTCCCACCCAGGGCTGAACAGGACATTCAGGTCTCCGGGAGGAAGGACCGTCGTATCTCTGGCAGCAGCAGTGGCCCCGTGGCTCTGGGGAGAGGCTGCACAGCTTCCCTTCTCCTCAGAGAGGAGAGAACTCAGCTCCCTGCCCAGGGCTGGAGTGTGGTACACATCCTGTATGTACCCAGTGACTTATTGGATCCCTGAGTCACTGCACAGTTCCTGATGCAGGTGTTACAGGTGGCCTGGCCGGCCTCCCGTGTGCTGTTTGTTCTTCCCGTCCCCGAAGCGGCCCCACAGTTTGACACCTCTGTACACAGGGAGTGCAGCCCTGTTGTGTGGCCTGAAATACCTGGAGCGTTTTTTATGGGCATGGAAAGGCCTGGCTGCTCCTGAGAGCTGCAAATGCTGCCAGGACAGCACTCCCTCTTTCTCCAAAGCAGTTCTGGGGAGTTCCAGAGGTTCAAAGGGAGTGAGAAGGAAGGAGAATGGAAGGAAAGCTGTGAGTATCCCGTCGTGTGTTAGGGATGCTTAGGGAGGAGCTTGCAATAACAAAAGCTTTTGAAAAGACATCTTGCGTTAACAGAAGACTTGAAAATTTTAGAAGCAACATTTTCACTACTCTCAAAGACCAGAAGACTAAGTGATTCTGTTTGTTCTCTTCACTTCTCTCTTTGAGCAGCAATCAAAGGACTCAGTGTATAATCAGGCACTTGTTTCTCCTCACTCCCCAGGT
This sequence comes from Myiotriccus ornatus, assembly GCA_036023395.1. Lineage (NCBI taxonomy): Eukaryota > Metazoa > Chordata > Aves > Passeriformes > Tyrannidae > Myiotriccus > Myiotriccus ornatus. The sequence continues at coordinate 2,128,498 of JAYRBT010000081.1, read as the reverse complement.
ACTCAGGGATGTTAGTGCTTCTCTTTGCTACAGATGCAGCCATGGCTCCATTCTTGTGTCTGCAGAGAACCAGACTCTCAGACACAGCAGGTTCTCTGTCAGCCCAAACAGAACAGAGACCAAAGAAGGAAACAGAGAAAATGTCACTTCTGAAAGAAGAACTTTTCTCAAGGGAAATGAGGAAATGAGGGTGGGTACAGGTTTTGTCGATGTCCACACACATTGTTCACCATTTGGGCTCCTTTCAATCTCTGTTATCAGACTGAATCACTCAGTTAAAACTCTTCCATGAGATTACACCAGAAAGTCTTTGTGTGAGTCCCTCTGAGCGTGGCGCTGGCGCAGGGGGGCCGTGCACTCCCAGCCCCTTTGTTTCCATGCAGGTAAACTCTGACCAGGTTTAGGAACGCTCCCCTCGGCACGGAGACGCCTCCTCCAAATCCCACCTTTTGCTTCAAGAGGCAGCGGTCAGGGGGAGGAATCGCCTCCCCTGTGCGGAGCTGTTTGGGAAGGAAACAGCCCACTCCACAGCCACTGACCAATAAGGGAATTGCCGTGTTGGCAGAGGGCTCAGGGCTGATAAATTCCACGGGTCTCAGATAACACGTTCTGCAGACAACTCCCATTGTCCCCGGCTTAAAAGCAGTGGGGTGGGGGGAGCGGGGCACACTCCTGCCCGGGGATCGGGAACCTGCGGGCGCAGCTTGGGTTGGGTCCTTGGTTTTCCTCGCCATGGCCAGCTACAGCTTCAGGCAAACCAGCTCCTCTGTGGCGGGGGGGCCCTTCGGCTCCTCGCTGCGCTTCGGCAGCTTCAGGGCCCCCAGCATGCACGGGGGGTCCGGAGGCAGGGGCGTCTCCGTGTCCTCGGCCAGGTTTGTCTCCTCGGGCCTGGGAAGCGGCCTCGGTGGGGGCTACGGAGGCAGCTTTAGCAGCAGCTTTAGCTACGGGGGCGGCCTGGGAGGCGATGGGCTCCTCTCGGGAAACGAAAAGGCGACCATGCAAGGCCTGAACGACCGCCTGGCGTCCTACCTGGAGAAGGTGCGCGCGCTGGAGGAGGCCAACGCTGACCTCGAAACCAAAATCCGAAGCTGGTACCAGAAGCAAGGGCCAAGCCCGACTCGGGACTACAGCCCTTATTTCAAGACTATCGAGGACCTCCGAGACAAGGTAGGTGTTAATATTTACCCCAAGCCATCTTTGATTTGCACTTGAAGAAGCACAGGATGAAAACCCGAAGAGCAAACCTTCCCTAGGGAGCCCCCAGAGGGCCTTGCAGGGAGATGAGATGGGCGTGCGAGGAATAAAGAAAATGTCGGTAGGGAATTATCTGCTTTTTAAATGTTAGCCAGGAGAAGGCACAAACCAGTCAGTGTGGGATGTCTGAGTGCTTAACTCTCTGATAGTGTTTGCTTTTGTACACACACACATGCTGGTCATGTACACACATACGACCAATTAATGTATATAGCACCATATATAAACTGATTATTACAAAGAGAACCAAGCAGTGACTGCAACCTGCCTGTCTCTGTGCTTCTCACCTGCCATAAAGCCTGAAAACCCTTAGAGGCCCCAACATGCTGCTTTAACAATGAGAATAAAAATGGGATAAGGACAATTTCTCTTTCATATTTCCCCTACTTAACCTTGGAATTGAGATAAGAGCACTGAAACATTTGGCATAGGGAAGAAGGAAGCAGCAGACACGAAGCAGTCAATGCCGTATATAAATGCAGGATTTGCCCCAAGAGCCCATGGGTACCTGATATCAGATTGCTGAGGTGATACACACCCTGCAAAACACAGACAGTCGGTGATTAAACTATGTAAATAAATCAATGAAAACTTGAGGTTTGGTTTTCTGAGTTCAGCCTGGAGTTCACGACCGCTCCCATGCAGGTTCCTGCTCCTTGCAGTAACCCATCCACGTTCGCTCCTGATTTAGAATCTGAGCTCTGCTGAAGGCAGAACTGGCAATGAGACTTTTTACTTTTAGTACTCTTTTCCCACCTTTCTTTCACTCCCCGTCACGAGGAGGGGGAAAATGTTGTTCCAGCTGTTTTTGTGGCTGACCTTTTGAGTTTTAGAAGTGGCAGGCAAAGACATGCTTTCCAGGTAAAACTAAATAAACAACATTTTCTTTAGAGGCTTTCATGATGCATTAAAAGAGTAAATAAACACCATCCTGGGTGTTCTAGGAAATAAAAATATGTTCCAAGATGGTACCTCTGAGTCCTCTCCCCCTCAGTCAGCCTGTAGTTTTGTCTCACAGTGGGGAGAGGCTTGAGAGAAGTGGCTTTTCTACCTAAAGCCCCTTCACACACCAGATACAAGGATGTGTCCAAAGCTGCCGATCCTGGCAGAAGTCCGTGGTAAATCTGTGTGATGTGTTTGCTGCAGATCACTGATTCTTTCCTACACCTCTGTTTGCAGTACCTACAGATGAAATAGAGTCTTCACTCTTATCTGCAGAGCAGGGAGGCAGATATCACTTGTTTCAGCCTCAGCAATGAGCTCTCTTTGTTTGCAGATCCTTGATGCCACCATCGACAACGCCAGGATTGTGCTGCAGATCGACAACGCCAGGCTGGCTGCCGACGACTTCAAAACCAAGTGAGTCATTTTGGACAGGGGAAAGGTCTCGTGAGTAGGCAAACCCCCCTGTTGAGCCAAAGGGCAGTAAAACAAGAACAGAATGGCCATAAAACCCCTGTGTGAACACCGGTTTGATCCTGCCTGTGCAGTTCAGCCCTTTGTGTGTTTACCAAAAGCACCATCTGCACCGCGTAAATCCCACAAACCCAGACACATTCACATAAAATAGTGTGTTTCTTGTGGGCTGGTTAATCAGCGAGCCTGAACGGGCTTGTTTTGCCTTCTGAAGGTTTGAAACCGAGCAGGGTCTCCGCCAGAGCGTGGAGGCCGATATCAACGGGCTGCGCCGCGTCCTGGACGAGCTGACCCTGGCCAGGGCCGACCTGGAGCTGCAGATCGAAGGGCTGAAGGAGGAGCTGGCTTATCTGAGGAAGAACCACGAGGAGGTAAAAGCCAGGAAACACATTTGAGAGTGGCACTGCAGAAAGGTGGAGTCCCTCAGGATTGCCCTGGGGTCTCCAGCAGTGAGGAGAAGATTTCCCTGTAGGCTGGGACCCCCCCCCCAGTACTTCAGGGGAGCCAGTCAGCCTTAGCCCTTGATGAAAGAACAGAAGGTTTATAATGTTTTCAGTGATGATCGTGCCCTGTTTTGTCTCCTCTGCCATCCCCACAGGAGATGAGTGCTCTGAGAGGACAAGTAGCCGGCCAGGTCAGTGTTGAACTGGACTCTGCTCCAGGCATTGACCTGTCCAAGATCCTGGCGGATATGAGAGACCAGTATGAACAAATGGCTGAGAAGAACAGGAAGGATGCTGAGGCCTGGTTCCACAGCAAGGTAAACCCCCTCCGTACTGTGCAAATACTGACCAAAAGAAACGAGTACTAAAAGGCACAGGAAGGCGCTGTGACAGCCCCACACGGCCCATCCTTCTCACGTGGCTCCTTCCCTTGTCTCAGACCGAGGAGCTGAACCGGGAGGTGGCCATTAACACCGAACAACTGCAGAGCAGCAAGTCCGAGGTCACTGACCTGAGGCGCAGCCTGCAAGGGCTGGAGATCGAGCTGCAGTCCCAGCTCAGCATGGTACGTCCGGCTGTGCCCTGCCTGACCCCCCTCCACTGACACGTTCCCGTACTGCCCTCCCTCCGCGGGGTCCCGTGCGTGGCACCAGCCCCTCTGCGGTTTCCCCCCGGCAGAAAGCGGCGCTGGAAAGCACCTTGGCCGACACGGAAGCGCGTTACGGGGCGCAGCTGGCGCAGATCCAGGGGCTGGTTGGCAGCATCGAGGCGCAGCTGGCGGAGCTCAGAGCTGAGATGGAGCGCCAGAACACCGAGTACAAGATCCTCATGGATATCAAGACTCGGCTGGAGCAAGAGATCGCGACTTACAGGCAGCTGCTGGAAGGCCAGGAGTCGCAGTAAGAACCTTTCGCCCGACTGTGCCACTCACTTGCCACGGCACCGCTGTAAACACAGCTGCCAACGCTCCAGGGGTTCTACAGTTTGTAGTAAATTAATTGTTCTGGGCCCCTGGTGGAAGTAGAAATGTTACAGCTCCCGTTTAGGTGAGGTGAGACCTCAGAGAGTTTCTGAAGGGGAAGGCGAACTGGCAAAGCAACACAGGAGATTAAGTGTAGTTTAACAGAGTGATCAGCTGCTTCACAGCCAGGAAAAGCGCAGTTAATAATGTATTACAGAGCATAAAAATCAAGAACAAATTCCCATAAACTTCCTGTTACCAGGCAGAGAGCTTTTACCCCCCAGGAATCAGTGTGGAAGGAAAAGGGAAGGCAGCAAGGCTGGCCCTGCTCAGCCCCTGAGTCACCCCACGCGGGAGCACAGCTCGCTGTCATCTCACACAGCCTCCAGGAGGGAAAAAACGAGGCAGGGGTGGAAAGGTTTATATTTCCTCTATTCCTCCTTTTCCATAATTGCCTTTTCCCAATGCAGTTGTTTAAAAATACATTTCTTACAACAACTCCCTCCCCCTGGCTGAGAAGGCACACAGGGAGATGGATATCCCTGCTCTGACTGCACACACAATGTACCTGACTGACAGAGAATTTGCTTTCATCCATCCTTGTCTCACACAGGATTTCATGTGTTAACTCTTCTTTCAAATGTTGTCTCTTTGTTCCACAGGATGTTTGGCTCCCTTTCGGGAACTGCTGGTAAGGATCCTTCTTTCAGGAGAAGCTTTATTTTATAAAAGGAAATACACTTTGATAGTTTGGTCCATTCTAGACACGGTTCTGCATTGATTTGCCACAGAAAAAAAATCTAATAAGTAACAAATGATGTCTCTGACTAGAACTGAACACATTTCAGCCGTTAAAAGATGTCAGACATGAGGAAAAAAACCCCCAGACTCTGCTGCAGTAAAGGCAAAGTAAAGCACAAAACACTTAATCATTTCCCCAGATGAAAGGACATGGGAACTGAAGCTTGGCCAGCTCGGGGGAATTGCAGGAACACACCACGAAAACCTGCCTTGAGCTGTTAGAGGTCAGCAGTATCATATAAGGGATGAGTCAAATCCAGGAGATGGAGAGGAAAAGTTCTGAGAGAAGGGAATGAGAGCCGAGGCCCAAGCCAAGCTCAGTGCCCGTCACAGAGTGGGCTCGTGTGAGCTGGGATTAAATAATTGCTGTTCCTTCTCTCCATGTTATCACAGACAAAAGAGACAAGATGGGAGGTGGAAAACAGCACTGAGGATCCTCCAAAGGTCATCTGCAAAGTGAGAAAAGACAGACAGCACACGGGGATTGAGACGGAGAGGAATCACTCTGAACCGCTGGAAACGACTTTTAAAGCACAGAAAGTTCTTGGGCACACAAAGTTTCTTGGGCAGATTCACTCACAAACTGGTGATTAAGTTGCAAATAGAGTCAGCTTTGCAATTATTTCTAGGTCTTGCATGTACTGAATTGCTGCATCTACTCGAATAAAGATGATCTTCCTGCAATCTTTGGAGTTACTGTGATATTTCAGTGCAGTCTGGCTTCACTCAGGAAGGAATTAGCCAGGCAGCCTCCTCGAGAGGAGGGTCATAGAAAACTCCTACAGGAACAAACAGGGTGAGCAGCAGTTGGGAGAATTCTTCACACAGTTACCAACCTTTAGCACCAATTTCAGCCCCCTTTGCTCTCATGCCGTTGAAGGGACATTATCCCAGCGTAAATTCCAAATGGAATCACTTTCCAGCCCCAGAAATCAATTATTTCGTTTCCTACCACCCCTCTCCAAGCTGACAGCTGAGGAAACTTTTCAGGGCTTGTGCTAAAAGCAACCCATGGCTCCAGCCCAACCAGCACCTTCCCAGCTCCTGCTGTCACCAGAGGTTGCTCAGCTGAGGGGGAGTGGGAACAGGGATATGCCCAGACTGAAGGTATGGGTTCTTCAGGAGCTCACCCATTTCTGCAGGCTTTGCTTTGGGAAGAGCCAGGAGAAGCAGCTTTAACTGCTTCAGCACAGGCAGTTCCTGAGTGCTGACACATCTGCTAATACACACTTTGTACCAAACTTACTCCCTACAACAATCAGACCTGGAAGCCCCCTCAGAAGACAGGACAAGCAACAATATAGGACAAAAATCAATATCATTTTATTGATTTTGTCTTGTATCTGCAGGGCAATGAAGGATTTCTGGTGAAATGTTTAAAATATAAATCAAGCAGACACTATAATTTTAGAGCCTGGTTCAGAAAAAAAACAATATTTTTTGTAAAGGTATGTCAAGTTCTTCTCTGAGTGATGGGTCTATCACTCATAGAGTGATCACTGAGATGACAAACAAGCTGCTGCTTGACTGGAACTTGCTGTCCTGAGAGGAGGGGCTGGAGTGTGTCAGCTCCGCTAATCCCCCAGCAGAGGTAACAAAAGGGTTTGTGCAGCACAGGCATGTCAGGGAATGCCTTCCAGGAAAGCTCCGTGGAAGATGACAAACCAAGGAGCTCATGCACCACGGACTGTGCAAAGGACGGGTCTGTGTGTCAAGGCGTTGGATAAGGAATCTCAGAACAAAGACAGTGAGACCGGAATAAAGGCATAGGCTGGAAAAAGGGCTCTTCTTTTCACTTCAGCAGGTGATCAGCTTCTGTTTCCTTGGACAGACCGTAAGGAGAGGACACTGTAGAAATGGCTGTCTGAATGATGTTATAGGACACGACCTGTAGTGGCTGTTTGACTGATTTTTAGTTTCCCAATGGTAAATATTAAGAAACAGCTTTTATCTGCTACCTCTTTTGTAAGTGTCTATCTGATCCCGATCCAGAGTGACACCCAGGGCACGTTAAAAAGCAGCAAAATGTGTTTCACCAGCAACCTGCCAAAGGAGTTATCAAGCCCGAGTGAAAGAAGACTGAATGAAAATTCCCCAAAGTTTCCTGCTAAAGTTTGTGGTGTTTTCTAGAGGTCTATTTGCTGGTTGGTTGGTCTTGGGGTTTTTTTAATGGTATTTGATTTGCTTACTGTGTGCTCACTGGGTTGAGCAGCCCCTGGCAGCGCACACACCTCGGGGCACTGACATTACAGGGGTCTCAAAGAGACTTTTTTTATCTTTGGGAGGGTTTGTCTGAACTTGTTTCCTGAGCCACCAACCCTTGGAGACACAGAGATCTGGCAAGGTATGCAGAGCCATTAATCTGCCCGGCAGCAAAACTGAAGGGCCGTGGCAAAGGGCCAGGTTCGGTTTGAAACATGTTTCCAGAGCAGAGAACACCCCGAGTTTCGTGCTCAGCCAGGAGTGAGTGGCTGTGCCCAGAGCCAGCCTGGCAAGGGACATCACAGCTGGACTTGGCCGTTCCTTCCCTCCCGAGTTCACATCCCCAGGTGAAAAGGCTGCTCATCCCTGCACCTGCAGTAACATCTCAACATCCTTCACCCCAGGAGCGTCACCGCGGTGTGCAGAGAACAGGGCTCTCCAAACTCCCCCACTGCCACAGTCCCCACGCTCCCATCCCAGCAGGGTACACAGGCAGCTCACACTTCCTCATCTTAAGCCCGTTTTCCTTAAGTTTTTCAAAGTAACAGGATCTTAGTCCTCCCACATTTCCTCTTTTAATTATTTCAATCTTGTGTTGCCCTTCTTGACTATCTCACGAGCATTAATAAATTAACTGTGCCCACTCTCCCTTCCACACTGATGGACTCTGTTCCTCACACAGTGTCATGAATAGGTGCTATTTCTACTAAAAATTCGGACTCCAAAATCTAAATATTACTTCCAAGCAACAGTCAAGAATAAGAACATCTCAAATTCAATTCCAAAATTTTAAAGCGAAAAATATGGATAGAGAATAACAAATAACGGTGAGATGAAGTGATGATTGTATATTTTTCAGTGCAAGGAGAATTTTACTTTAACTTAGTTTTCAGATCAAGCTGGTTTTCAGAATGTAGCCATGGTGAGCCTTGTAAACGGGCAGGTGGGGTGGGGCTGAATTCACTTTGTTTTTCCAATCTTAAATGTCAGAGGAGTAAACTCCAAGTTTCAGAACTATAGCCCGAAGAAAAAACACTCATCTGATTCATGCCTTTTGTTTAATTAAAAAAAGAAACCCCAAGCCCAAGCCCCTGCGATGTGCTGCCAGCGCCTCTTGTCAGGAATGTCATCATAATTGGCCTCACCTCCAGGGAGGAGGAAATTTGGAGGGAGGGCTGCAGTGGGGTTTGAGATCTCGAGGGTATAAAAGAGGCACCAGGGCAGTGAAGGCACAGCCTCTCCTCTCTGCCCGCGCCGCGCAGCTGCCCTTTTGCTCCTTCCCTCGCTCCAGCCATGGCCACTTCCTTCGTGAGCTCTTCCTCCACCTACGGGGGCGGCTTTGGGGGCGCTGGGGGCAGCTCCCGCCTGTCCTCGGTGCGCGCCGGGGGCACCTTGCGTGCCCCGAGCATCCACGGCGGCTCCGGCGGCCGCGGCGTCTCCGTCTCCTCGGCCAGGTACGTCTCCTCCTCAGGAGGCGGCTACGGCGGGGGCCTGAGCGCCGGCTTTGGCGGGGGCTACGCAGGAGGCTTTGGCGGGGGGGCAGCCTGTGGCTTTGGTGGAGGGGCTGGCTTCGGAGGGGGCTCTGGCTTCGGAGGGGGCGCTGGCTTTGGGGGCGGCTTCGACCTCGGCGGTGGCTTCGGTGGCGGCGATGGGCTCCTCTCCGGCAACGAGAAGATCACCATGCAGAACCTGAACGACCGGCTGGCCTCGTACCTGGACAAGGTGCGGGCCCTGGAAGAGGCCAACTCAGATTTAGAGGTGAAAATCCGAGACTGGTACCAGAAACAAGCCCCCACCAGCCCCGCCCGGGACTACAGCAATTATTACAAGATAATCGAAGATCTCCGAGACAAGGTGAGACATTCGTGTGTAGAGAAGTTATAAGAATTATGGATCTGCATATTCCATCTCTTTAACATAAGCTCAAACGATTAGAAAAGAAATACTGAATTCCTCAATCCCAAATACACTGGGGTCATGAGCATTCTAGCAGAAAAGAGTAGCTTGTTTTCAATTTAAACACCAAATATCGCAACAATGTGGTGTTTGTTGAAATTAAAATGTTCACATTAAACGTTAACAAAATGCGGCAAAATGTATTTAGGTTTATCAGTATATTTTTTCAGGAATCAAATAGTAAAGAATGTGACAAGTAGGCCTCAAAGGCTGGAATGGTAATTCTCCTGGCTACCGATAAGATCAGGGGTTGTACAAATGCATTTCCTAATTATGGTTCTAATCCACGTTGCACAGAGTATCTCGGCTCCCCGGTTTGCTCATGGAATGTGGATCCCATATTTCACCGTTACTCACAGGAAGCTTTCTCTGTGATTCTTAATTGCCAGATCCTTGCTGCTACCATCGACAATTCCCGGGTCATTCTGGAGATCGACAATGCCAGGCTGGCTGCCGACGACTTCAGACTGAAGTAAGTTCACCTGGGGCATATTTGTCTTCACTCCGCCTGTCTCCTTCTCTCAAAGCAGTTTTTTGAATCTTGATGTTTCTTTTTATGTAGAAAATAAAGTTCTACAGTCACATTTTGAAATTATAGGCAGGAATTTTTTCCTTGGTAAATTCTGATGCAAAAAAGCCCTGGCAAACAGAATCAACTGATGAAGGACCAATTCAGAATCTAAACGTGACAGAACACAGCCTCCAGATCACTGAGCAGTTTGCATAACGAATTATAGCCCAGCTCTTCATTTTTTCGTGATGCTCTTAACTGTTTTTACTAGCCTGAGTCACGGGGGAGAGAAGGCAGGAATAGGTTGGGATTTTCACTGAGAAGGAACAGAGTGGCAGGAAGAGATTCTTGTGAGGCTGCAGAAATTCTCTGCCACAGAGCCTGAAATTTAGAAAAGAAAGTCCAAGAGTAACATGGGGCTTTTCCATCCCCCGGGCTCAGCAGCACATTCAGTAGATGATCAAGGTCCCTGTGCAGCTGCTTTCCCTTGCAGTGGTGCACCTGCAGATTCCTATTTTCCCTCTCATGTCCCAGGCAGCCCCAGGCTACCTGTGCTTTCCTCCACTGAAAATCCCAGAGGACACTGCAAACGGCCTGTCCTGTGTGACAGCATTTCTGTTGATGCTGATAATCCTCATTAGGTGCTGCAGGGTGAATGGTCACGTCCTCCCCAGGAATAAAATGAGATGGCTGTGCCTGTGCTTCCATGTGCCACAGCTGGATGTTGGAAAAAAACACACTTCTTCTCAAACTATCTGTTTTCATTTACAGCCCACTGTTCCTCCTATATTCTGTACTAAATGTGATAATTTCACAGCTGTACTGAGCACAAACTAGGGCATGTTCCAGTGCTTGTTTCTGTTTTGAACTGCAGGTACGAGAACGAGCTGTTCCTGCGCCAGAGCGTGGAGTCCGACATCAACGGGCTGCGCCGCGTCCTGGACGAGCTGACCCTGTCCAGGGCCGACCTGGAGATGCAGATCGAGACTCTGAAGGAGGAACTGGCTTATCTGAAGAAGAACCACGAGGAGGTGAGTCCTGGCAGTGCAGAGAGGAGATCACCTCCCTTTGGAATTTATGTCTCTGGTAAATGAAGCGCACGTATAAGTCACACGTAAACACGTGTGTGCGGTGTGAGTACACGGAGAGTAGGGAAACCTGTGCCAGGAGAGAGAAAACAGGATAAATGTTTCATGTGAGACTTAGCAGCACAGGTCCAGTGTGCCATGGCAGGGATTGCTGGGGCAGGAAGGGTGTGAGAGGAGGGAGCCTGATCTTTCTGTGTCCTCTGCCTTCTGCCCACGCAGGAGATGAAGGAGTACTCGAACCAGCTGAGCGGCACGGTCAACGTGGAAATGGATGCGGCTCCTGGCATCGACCTGACCAGAATTCTCTCCGAGATGAGGGAACAGTACGAAGCCCTGGCTGAGAAGAACCGGAAGGATGCTGAGGCCTGGTTCTTCACTCAGGTACAGTCTCACCAGGGCCTCAGCAGCACCGCCCGGGAGGCGCCTCCCTCCCTCCTCCAAACAGCGGAATTCCTTTCATACGCCATGGGCGCGATTTTACAGTTGGTTTTTGTTTTTCCCTTGCAGACTGACGAGCTGAACCGTGAGGTTGCCACCCACACACAGCAGATCCAGACCAGCAAATCGGAGATCACGGAACTGCGCCGCACCGTGCAGGGCCTGGAGATCGAGCTGCAGTCGCAGCTCAGCATGGTACGGACCCGCCCCGAGCACGTCTGCAGGCACTGCCGCACACTGTCCCCATCCTCCCTTGCTCTCCTGCCTCTCCTTGTCCCCCTCCGTGCCACCAGCCTGCGTTGTAACCCCGTCCTGACTTGATCCTGCTTTAGAAAGCCGGGCTGGAGGCCAACCTGCGGGACACGGAGGGCCGGTACTGCGCGCAGCTGGCTCAGATCCAGGCCCTCATCACCAGCGTGGAGGAGCAGCTGAGCGAGCTGCGCTGCGACATGGAGCGCCAGAACCAGGAGTACAGGATGCTCATGGACATCAAGAGCCGCCTGGAGCAGGAGATCGCCACGTACAGGCAGCTGCTGGAGGGCCAGGACTCGCAGTACGTGACTCTGTCGGAACCCTGGTAGCAGATCGGGGCAGTCACGGGCCCCGTGTGGGGCGGGAGCTGGGGCTGCCGGGCTCACCCCGCAGCGCTGAGCCACTGCACACACAGCCTGGGGGGCACTGGCAAAGCAGGTGCCCAGGAAAACCCCTGGTGCTGCCACAGCTCCAGCTAAATCTGCACAGCAGTGGTGCCGAGGATCTGAAAATATAAATGCCGCCAATTTGACTACACCAGGCACAGTATGTATGCCTCACATAACCCTCTGTTGGCACTGGAATTTGAGCCTTCAGCCTGAAACAACCCACAAAAACCTGCGCCCTGTATTTCTTTAGCTCTTGGTTTTCTACACTTGTGCAGAGGTGAAAACATCCATCCTCACACATCAGTACCCCCGTCTAGAAAAGAGCCTGGTACAAACCCCAGCTTACTTCAGGAAAATCTGCTTTTTCATGCCCACTTCTCATTTCTGATCTATACATGGGATTAGTCCTTATGTAGTTTCTAGAGGAGGCATTCTGAGGAGAGCAGCAGTACATGGAGACATATCAGGACAAGGAACTGGTCTGACGGCTGTGGGCATTCCCACTCCAGTACACAAGGGTGGATTTCAAAGCTGAAAGCACCTTGACACCACCTCTAGTAACAACACACCTGAGAAATCAGCCACTGAGAGCAGCCCTGTGAAATCCTGGGTGTTTACACAAATTCCTAAATGGAGCAATGGTTTCAGGGCACAGGGTCAGGGATGGTCATTAATCAAATATTTCTTCTTTTCTACAGGCTGTCAGGAGTGAACCCCAAGGACGGTAAGAAACATTTTTATTTAACAAGGGGCTGAAGTGGACAGGCAAAATAGGATTAAATAAACCTATTGGCTTTTTGCCTTGGATTTCTTCTCAGAAATCCACAGGTTCCACCCTCCCTGCAATGACCACATTCTGTACCATGTAGAGGCAAAAGCATAATAGTTTGTGTTCTCTTCTGAAACCATCATCTTGCCATGGGATTCTAAACCACCAAAATCTCCCAAAGATTTCTAAATTCCTCAGCTATTCACACAACGTACAAGATACTTCCAAATCCACATGTGATGTGCACTCCTAAGTTTTCCTGGATAAGGATCAGGAGGGAGAGTAGATAAGATATAAAGGCAGTTCTGCCTTTGATATGTGAAAGATCTTGTGAGGAAACAAACACAACCACACTGCTCAGCTCCTCAGGGTCTTGGCTGTGTGGTTGGGTTTTTTTTTCTCCCCTGTTTAATTGTTTTATTCCTCCCACAGCATCATTTGGGAGCGGTGGAAGAGGTCGCATTAGCACAGAAGATGAGGGAAGATCTGGTTCTACCCGTGACAGGAGATTCCCGTAAAGAAATGCTGAATCCCCTCTTTCACTTGATGCCACGTGGAGCCAGTGCAGCCTCCATACTGGCTAATGCTGAGAGAAACAGCCTTTCACTCCCCCAAATCACAAGAATGTATCCAAGAATGTCTTTCCTTAGATTTGCTCTGCCTTTGTACATGAGCATTGACTCGCTGGCTCGGAGATGCCTGTTCTCTGTCAGTGCTCTATTGTTTCCTTCATAATAAAGTTTCTGTTCTGCTTGTGCAAATATATCCAGTCTGATCGTGTTTTTTGGAGTCAGTGTGGCAGTGCCACACACCCTGCCAGTGGGGGTAACAACAGCAATAACAATCATAACTTTAGTAATAATAAAAACAGAGATGGTGACGGGCAAATATAAAGTGCCACTAAACTCTTCCAGGGATCTGGAGCTGGTATCAGTAAAAAATGGAGAAGATAACATAAAAAACCCTAAAGCTCCTTGTCCTCACTTCCAAGCACACAACGGGGCTGCAATTCATTCACAAATAAAATGCCACCTTCTCCCAGCTGCAAATCCACAATGGAGGGACTGAGGAGATGCTGACAAAGCTTCAAGAGCCTGGCGAATCCCAGCCTCAGAAGTACACAAGGAGTTACCTAAATGGTGTATTTTGCTCCTATAACCTGTTTGGAAAAGGTGTCCTTAGCCCCACTGATGGGTATTTCAGTCCACATAATAATGTCTGCAAAAATGATGTGGTTTCTAGAATTTTATTTTCCTCCCAACCTCCTTAGAGCCACTACTTTTTTGTTTCCTATTTCCTGACACTTGAAGAAAAGAAATCTAAACTGCTGGCACCACCAGTTTGGCCACGAGTGAGGCCACAGGATCACTGGTGCCACTGGTAAGAAATGCACATCCTGCTGGTATTCCCACTGGAAGGAACTGGGAAGAGGTTCTTGCACAGCGACATCGCAACCCACCAGAAAAGGAAAGCCAAGCAGTACAAAGGACCTTTTTGTCCTGATCCAAGGTAACTATTGTTTGTATCACTCAAACAGCAAGAGGGGGAATTTCCTACAGCCACAGGCAGCTATCCATCCATGTGAATTCCGGATAGAGGAGTTGAATGAACCAGAGATGGTTGCAGGACATTGACCTGTACGATGTAGGTGTCAAAATATTCTCCTGTGCTTAAACTGCAGCCTAGAAATTCAGCTCAATCTGCTTGCCCTGCTCCAGTTCAGTACAACAAGCACAATTTCGAAGTGAAGCAACCCCGGACAGTGCATTCCTCCATTCCCCAGATCCCAGGGAGCATCCAAGGGTGCCATCTGCTGACAAGGGTTTATTTCCACACTCCCATCATCGCTTCCATTCTCTGCTCTGGGTTAAAGAGCTGACTAAACCCTAGCCCCACAGTGCAGCCTGACAAAGAGCCGTGTCGGGTTTTGAAGTAAGCTGTTTGGTCTTTCTCGTGGGTCCTCAACATGTGTGAATGAAAATTGTGTGGTGCCTTTTCCAGTTTGGAAAGACTGAGCTTCACAGGAAGCACTTCCCATGTCCCAGACCACCTGTGCTCAGTATTACTTTCAAGAGAAAGTATAATTCTGGTGTTCACGGTGTGGTAACTCCATGAAACTCTCAGGGAGCAGGACAGAGGCTCTCTGGTCTCACACACTGCCAGCCTCGCTGCCAGGCAGCTTGGGAATATCCCAAAACGAAGGATTCATTTTATTTCACACGCTGCTGTGTCCATACACGTGCATCTCCATTTCCATGTAACAGTTCATAGCCACCAGCTTGCTGGACTGAAATTCAGTCTGAAAATGATCTCTGGTGAGATGAACTGAACACCAGGATATCATCAGTTCTATCATAATTTGGGTGGGTTTTTTTTTCAAGTTAGGCCCTCAGTTTTTGTCTGGTGCTTCGAGCTCACCTCGCTCTCCAACAGCAGGGCTGACCCCGAACTGCAGCTCTGGACATCGGCTGCTACCAGAGTGTTTGGGGAGAGCCCAGCCGGGCACTCACTGGAAAACCTGTAACCGGTTACAAATGGCAGCATCTCTCCACACCGGGGAGCCCGAGGAAGGAGAGGGAGCGTGCGCTCCATGGAAGGGGAACCGGGAAAAAGGAAAGGAGCAGGTGCTGAGCAGAGCCGAGCCCGAGCCACAAGGAGGAGCCCATCGCCTGCTCCGTCGGGAAAGAGGCCGGCAGGTACCCAGGGAAGAAGGCTGGGGTGCAGCAATTCCTGGCTGCTGCAGCATTCCAGATGATCCAAACAGAGCGAAACGCACCCCTTCAGGTTTCCCCCGGGACAGTGTAACTCAGATCCCTGCAGTCTCCCCGACCCCACCGCTCAGCAGGGAGCAGTAGGGCCGAGGCAGACCCCGGGAAAGGGCTGAGCTCTCCCCTGGCTAAGGAGACCAGCCTCTTCCCAAATCTTTCTCCTCTATTCCCCGTCCCTCAGCTGCACACCAGAACCACCCTTAAAGGCAAGGTAATCCACTAACCCCAGGGGCTGCCACGGGAACACTTCCCAGTTTAGCCCCCCTTACCAGCAGGAGGAACAGGACTCGCCCGCTCTGTGTTTGGTGGAAGCAGCTCCACAGAAATCACTGAGACTTTGGAGGAAGACTATTCCTGAATGACTGCCAGGTCATTTTCTAAGGCTGGCAGCTTTAAATAACTACTTGAAGTTTTTGAGTGTTGCTGCAAACTCATACTGTAAATATTTTCTATACTTAAGATATAAATATCTTAACCGTGTTAATACTGGGAACAGCAGGAAAGCCCTGCATTGCTGCCTGTTGTGACAAGACCATTGGAACAGGACTGAACCTCAAATCGTGAGAAAACCAGCAGAAAATATAAAGTATCTAATTCTCATGTATTTCCCTTGGGAATGGGCAGCTGGAGGGAACAGCTGGGCATTACTGACTCCAGACTGGAGGGGTTTTATTTCAGAAGTTGGATCACTTCATTAAAGCCTGGTGTCTCCTACAGGCTGAAGCTGTTGGTCCATAATGGTGGCTGACAGGACCCGCTGTGTTTGAGGATCCACAAGTCTGAGGATCCACAGGCTGCTGTAATTCTACACCTGAGAATTAGGACAGAAAGTTATCTGCAGAGCCCCATCCCTGCGCCAGCTCCCCATTTATTCCCCTCATGAGCAGGAAGACATAACATGCTAACTACAGGGTTAGAGAGAAGTCTGAGGCAGAGCTGATCCTGTTCCACACCTACGGATTTTGGCCACACCTCACTATTATCATATGAAAAGAAAAAGAAAAAAAAAAAAAACCAACAAAAAACCCAAACAAGCAAAAGGAAAGCAATCCGGTATGCGGCTGATTCCAAACAACAACAGTGTGCCGGCTCATAAATGCTTCAGAATTGACCAAGAGGAAGCACGTTTCGTGATGACACAATCTTGTTGCTGTAGTCATTCATCGAAGGGAAACTCCCACAGGAAAAGGCATAAAGCTGCTCAGGGAAGGCGAAGAGGCTGCTCAGTGCTAGGCAGCCAAACCCGGGGTTTGATTCACACAGAGCTAAAGCATGAGCACCAGCCAAGGCCCTTTCCAGTTTTTTTCTGGGTCCCTCAGGGGTAGTTCAGGGTGTGGTTTGGCCCAGCAAGGAACTTCTTACAGAGCGTCAAGTGCAGATGGTGGTGCCAGCAGCACACATGCCTCCTTCTCCTCCGCCAGACCCCTGTGGCTGCCTGCAGGAGGGGCAGCCTGGGCAGGCTTCGGCGAGCGCCACGGGGACAGCATCTTCCTGGGGGGCAATGAGAAACAGACCATGCAGAACCTGAATGAGCGCTTGGCTGCCTACCTGGACAAGGTGCGAGCCTTAGAAGCAGCCAACGCTCAGCTGGAGAGCTGCATCCTAGAGTGGCACAGGACAAGGTCTCATGGAAAGAGGCATGACTTCAACCAGTACGAGCAAAACGTCACTGACATGCAAAGACAGGTAAGTCAGAGCTGGGACTGTGTCATTCTGTGCTCTTCTGAGGAATCTGGGCTCTCCTTTAAGCTGGTGGCTTCCCTCTAAAGAAGTTAAGTAAAACCTTTGAAATGTTAGAAATCCCCAGGAAGGTGGAACCAGGGCCTGGGCATAAACGTTCTTTGTGCTCACCAGAAGGAGACTGGGCACTGGAAAGGCTGGGAGGGGGTAAGGGGATTGTGCAGAGAATGGAGGGATCCGTGTGCTGCCAAGTGTTCCTGTCTGCACTGAAACTGGGGCTTGAGTAACTGCGGCTGGCAGAATTCTGGCTTTTTGACGAGCAAATTACAAAGCAGGAGGAGAGCAGAGCCTGCCCCTCTCCTGCCGCTGTCTCCAGACAGACTGGGGCATTCCAGCTCTTTGATTCCTGCGGTAGCAGACAATGAAACTACAGGAGTTTTGGGACCAATGAGCTTATGTAATCAGATGGAAAAATACTTCATTGTAATTAAGAAAATAGCAGTGACAAATTCCTTGTGGATGTTTTCACTATAATTAAAAGGAGAATTTCTGGTTCCTGCCAGTAGTTAATATTAATGTTCAACAGTAACTCTTTCAATCTCCCAAACTCACGTGTCTTCAAATTTAAGCATAATATTAATCTGTATTCATAATGAACATCCTTAGCACTGTAACCAGCTGTGTGACTAATCAGTGTAATTAACTTTACATACCCATATGGGGCAAAACCCAAAGCTCTTCCAAATGCAATGCTGTCGTTTTCCCTCCGCTTTTTACAATACAATTGCTTGGCGTTCTCAAGACCCTGAGAAATTCTTTTCAAAAGGGCTTGGAAATGGTGTTAATCCATATTTTCACTGACTGGGGCCAGGGACTTAATCAAACTCCACGCTCAGTGTTAAAAGTGTTGCCTCCAGGCAGAAGATGAGGCGCTCCGACCACAGCCTGTGTACGGAGAGCCAGAACTGTCATCACCCATTTCTGTTTTAAGGATAAAGAGAGGTCACCGTCCCCAGACCTGGCACTGGAGCTCTTTCCTTTTTAACTGAAAGAGAACTAAAAGCTTGTTCATCGAGAACATAAATGTGTTCAGGTTGATTTGGAATTAATAGATCAGAAAGATTTAGAAGGACAAGCGTAAAAACATGATGCTGACTGGGGTAAAGCCCTCACTTTTGAATAGGCTGTACCCAAACCACTGATTTTTAACTCTCACCCCTTAAACAGCTGTCCCTGGCCACAGGAACCTGGAGGCCAGTGGCTGTGCTGGATGAGGCAGGAGGGGCCAGGAAAGGATCATTTACAGGTGACAACTCAGTGCTTGAGCCCAGAATTTTAACTTTCTCTGTAAATTATTGCAATTAGCACCGAGTCTGCCAGTAAAATGAGTGAAAATATAGCATCTAATTACTAACCATAATTAAATTAATTAAACATTAATTTAAAAGGTGAAACTAATTTAGCACCTGGAATAAAATTTAGACCAAAGTTAGGATCCTATATCCAATAACCCAGAAAGACTATTATATACCGTCTGTCTGAACCTTGGAGGCATTTAATAATTTGGGTCCTACATTTTGGACCGCACTGTTCCCTGGATACCTGAACTCAGGATGAACATTTCAGTGGAGTGAGAAGTTCCTTTGCTCCAGCCTGATCCACTGTAACCCAGAGACACAGTGAAACAACACCTGTTCTCCAGGTAACTGCCTCATTCAGGCACCTTGTGCTGCTAAATAAGCAAAGTCATCCACAGAGCACTCCAGGAGATGGGACAGAGGACATGAGACATGTGAGGAAGAAGCCAGTGCAGGAGACCTTCTTGGAAAATCCTCATTTTGAGGAGGAATTGGGGTGTATTTCCTATATAGCAACATGTGAGTCCTTAATGAAGTTATCTGTGAGTTTGCAGACTGGTACTAGTGACACAGCCCCATTCACGAGGGGTGCAGGGAGGAATTCCGTGCGATTACGAACAGGTATTGGCACATGCAGGATTCCCTGCTGGCTGCAGAGCAGTGGGCAAAGGCCCCACGGGTGCTCAGATGGCAAGAGTCACACAGCAACTCCTCACACCTGTGTGGTTACGGAATGGCACGAAGATCAAGAACTCGTGTTGCCTTCTCATCACCCCGTAGATCCCACGGCAGGATTTACCATTCTCCAAGGCTGGATTCAAGGACTGCCTCTTCTCTGCCACCAGATTCCAGGCAGCCACACATTCAGGGTATTATAGTTGTGCTGGCCTTGATTGTGTCCCAGGGCAGGATCCGAGGTGTGCTGCTAATTGCTCAGGAATGCACAGTCTGTAACAGATTAGTTAAACATTCCACCTTCTTATTTACTACGAGAGGTGAACCTTTGACACTTCAGGAGAATTTTGTCGTTTCCTTGTTTCTTTGTGATTCACTGAGGTGTGGGAAGTTTAACTTGAAGGTGCTGAGAGCTCTGTAAATGATTTTGGTACAGACATGATGCCCCTTGGTGTGTTCTGTGGGTGCTCAGTGAAGGTGACTGGTGCTATTGTGACATGTTCCTCTTTTCTCTGTGTTAGAAAAGGACTCAATGCCCTACATTTATGATTTCCTGAGAATTATGTATGAGTTCCTGGTGGAATTCTTCCGAAGGTTTTGCACACAACCCTGAGCTTTTTGCATTTAGATTTATAGTTAAAAGCCATTCCACATTATCAGGGACTTACAAGACTTTCCAGTGTGTGCTGAGTACACTAAAGGAATTAGGAAGTTGTGCTTCCTCTTGTACCTTTTTGGGCAATTTTTCAAATCCCAAAGCAAAATTCAGAAACCTTGAGCTGATCACTCCGTGCTGCTGGAGTCACAGGTGAATAACTTAATGGACCACAGCTCCATGCCAGTGGCATTGTCCTTGTGACTCCAGGCTGGTGGATTAAGGGCCCTGCCCAGGAGTCTCTGCCACCATCCCCGTGGTGCCTCTGCATCACAACACCGACTCAGCAAGGTGTTCCTGCACGTGCTGCTTTTTAGCATATCATTAATGCCAGCATTTGATTGTACTCAGACACAGCTTAATGGTTCTTACTGAAATTTGCTCTAAAGATGCCCAAGGCGGCTTTGTCAGCGATGCTGAACAGGATCAAAATCCAGTCACAGAACCAGAGTAAGGCAGTGACTGTTACTCTGTAATAACCATGAAGTTTGTGTAATATAAATCGTATCCTCTACCTGGCCAGAAACAAGATGACAACTCTTGGTTCATACCCGAAAAAGTAAGACTAAGAGTAGAGTAAGATTATGGACAAAAATTGCAGAAGATCTAAATGAATCAGGAAACTGAGCTGCTGTTATTCCTGTGCTCTTGTTACATGGAAATTCTGCTATTTAGATGCTTCCTTCAAGGAGCAGGGAGGCTAAACCAGCACAGGTTATCTGCTGTCACCCCATGGCCACACTGAGTCTCTCGTGGGATTCTCTGTTTTCCAGATTGAGGATGGCAAGATCACCAATGCCAGTATCCTTTTACAAATCGATAACGCTAGCATGGCATCTGAAGACTTCAGGCTCAAGTAAGCTCTTCTTTGGTTTCCTGATCAAGTTTGAAAGAGGATTGAGCAAAATGTTGGGGTTTTTTCTTGCTAATCCAATAGGGAAGTGATTTTACTGAGGTTCTCTGGTGATACTGGATGAATTAAAACAATGTAGAGCAGGGAAAAAAAAAAACCAAAACCCCAAAGCATGTAAAACCCACAAATGATTGCTGAAGAACATTGAGTCACCCTGTTTATGATACTTAGAGCGTAGGTCCTGAGGAGCAGGTTTGACAGCAGACACTTGATGCTTGTGACAAAAGGCACTTAAAACTGTCATCTGGGATTACAAATTATCCCCTCTACGCACTGCACTTCCCAGTCCAGCCCAAATCTGTTTCCTGGACTTATCACCTCTTCTGTCCACGGCAGCATCTCCCTGCCTGCGGCTCAGTGCAGACTCTGCAAGAGGTTAGGGAGGAATGGGAATAACTGGCTTCCTTCAGAGTTTTCCTGTCTTCTGAAGGACTGAAAAATCACCATTTTGGAAAAACTGCAGCACGCACTGATTGCTGGCACTGTTTTCAGAGAATCATATCCTCAAAGCTTTCACGACCTGGGGAATATTAAAGTGCAAAAAAAAAAAAGGAGGGAGTGAAAGAAGGAGCGATTTCATTTCTTACCGTATAGGAGGGGTTGTGAGGGAGAAAGGAACACGAAACACAGGAACAGTGAAACCCATCTTATTGTTAGGACTACTCAAAAACATTCAAATAGTGTGTTTTAGGAGCAGAACGTGTTGCCTTGGCGGTTTGTTCCCTGTGCTTGCCCACACGCAGGACTTTAGCTTGCCTGACTTCTCTTTGATGTTCCATGTGCAAGAGCCTGAATTGGGCAGCTCTCAACACGCACCCTGTGTCCTCTTTCCTCATAAAGATACGAAGCAGAGAAGTGTCGCAGGCAGGGAGTGCAGCTGGACGTGGAGAACCTGCGGAAGGAGCTCGACGGCCTGACCATTATTAACACAGATCTGGAAATGGAGATCGAGGGCTTGAGAGAAGAGCACATCCTGAGGAGGAAAGACCACGAGGAGGTAGAAAAAGTTCCACTTGGTAAAATCCTATCGCTCAAATCTTTGCTAACATGTAATTAACTGAGTAAGACCCGCAATCTATAAGTGGGATTGATGATTCAGGACCTAATCCTGTTTCTGAAGCAGCCAATGGGAGTCAGGTGAGGCCCAAAGTCTGTGTCTGCTTTACCGATTACGCCAGGGTTTCAGAGAGAACAGGCTGTTGCAGTCTGTCCCACCCAACTGTCATATACAGCTACCAATAACTGACATATTGGACAGAAATGCTCCCAGAAGACTTAAATACAAGTACTCAAGATTTCAAGGAAATAGTAAATGTTACTGGGTGCTGCTGGGTTTTAATCATCCCAGCCTTTTCCCTCAGTCCCGGGTATATCACTTCCCAGACTCATAGAAGGTTATGGGTTGGGAGGGACCTCTTGAGGTCCCCTTGTCCACCCCTCCCCGACTCAAGCAGGGTCACCTAGAGCAGGCTCACCTGAGCCAAACACACCCTAAGTTCTTGAAGGATCCAAATTAAAAAGAACGGCCGGCGAATTCAAGCAAAATTACTCATTCTTGCAAAATCCCAAGCGCAGCAATTAGATAATAATTCTCAAAAGCCACGCTGCTCTGGATTCCTCCAGAGCTACACCCAGCGCCCTCTGCAACTCCGCATTTACAACCCCACCGCTCGAAGGGTGCTGGTTTCGTTTTGGTTGATCTGGTCCGTCCCCGGACGCGGAGCCCGACGCGCCGCTCGGTGCCTGCGGGTTGTTAAAGCGGGCAGGGGAGCACTGGGGTCCCACAGCGGCAGGGGAAGCTGCCCCTGGCTGTCCCCCCTGACAGCCAGCCGTGGTCCTGGGAGGCAGCCATCCAGCAGAGCCGTGCGGGTGTCCAGCTGATCCGCGCTCGGTGATGTCATCCCCTGAAAGGCTCCTCTGCCTGGGCGCTTTGAAAATGGTACCAGGCACGGAAGGCTGTGCTGCACCAGAAGGAATGTTACCCTACCTGCCCGACTGGTCCCGTAATTATGTTGTTTACACAGTAATTATATGCTTTAATCCAATTATTCCTTTAACAATTACATAGAACTTTTACATTACTCTCCTGTAAACTTAGTTATAGTTCCATAAATATTAACATAAAGGGTAAGAAAGATGAAATTACTGTTAGATTTTCATCAAAGGTTTGGGGTTCCTAATAGATAAATAAATAAAAAGTGTCAGTGCTTCTTCATTAAGTCTGTTTCTTCCAGAAACAAGTCTATGAAAAGGTCTTCTCACACATTTTTATTGAGTTAAGCAAACATAAGTCACTGGTTTAAGTCACATCAGAGTATTATCAATATATAAATTTTCCAAATAATATTAACTTAATATATACATATAACAATTCCTCTGCCAATCATGCTGTGATTCTGTGGTTCTGTGAAAACTTTCCACTTCCATAAATGAGTTTGCTTGTTCCCTCTGCTAACACGTGAACAGGATATGGAAGCAAATCGCTCCTCACAAGACTTCAAAGTAAACGTCAAAGTAAACGCGGCCCCTACTGAGGACTTGGGCAAGATTCTGGCAGAAATAAGAGAGGATTACGAGGCCGTAATTGAGAAGAATCGTCAGAGCCTGGACAACTGGTACAAAGAACAGGTAACAGCTATTCCCTGCTCGTTTCCAAGATCCCCGTGGCTGTGCCTGCCTGAGCAGGGTCAGTCAAGCTTTGCTGTTGCTTCTGCTCCCCAGAGCTCAGTCACGTCCCTGGCAGCAACCCCCAGTCCCGAGGAGATCCAGCGCCACGAGAACGAGATCAAGGACCTCACACGGACTTTGCAGGCCCTGGACATCGAGCTGCAGGCACAGATAAGTAAGGTATCTGCTGCAGACATCGTGGGCTGCTCTCTCCTACCCCAACTCAAAGTTGCCAGGGACCAGTTCTCCATTTAAATCCACAGCCTAGAATAACTTTATTGCAGTTGCTAAAGTGGGAGGGAAATTGGAATTCAGATCGTG
>JAYRBT010000081.1:2057012-2104881 GCA_036023395.1 Myiotriccus ornatus | reverse complement strand
CTGTTAAAAATATTGGTGGGGAACTTTCACAAACATTGCTCAGCTCTTGTACAGCTTAAAGCTCACATGTTGGTGACCTGGAGACTTTGGAGCAATTGTGGACAGTCCACGCAGGACTGACAGGAGAGGCAGCAGTGCCAGGAGCAGAGCTTTGAGCAGAACGGATACAGCAGGGAGAAATGACTCAGCTCTGCCTCTCATGCACACACGACACAGCTTCGTGGTTCTGCTGCCTTCACAGGAATAGTTATGCAAATGCATAAGCGTTTAAATTACCACAGCCTTAATTTTGCAATCTTCTAGCTAGAGACCAAATTTGCTGGCATTTCTGCGTTATATCTACCCCATGAATAATAATCATGGCCTTGGTATTATCTGCCCTGTCAGAAACACATGCTGGAAGACACCTTGGCCGACACTCGGAATTACTACGCTGCTGCGCTTCAAAACATGCAGCAGATCATCTCCAAGTGTGAGGAAGAGCTGAGCCAGGTTCGTCACGACATGAAGCAGCGAAATAACCAATACAAGGTTCTTCTTGGGATCAAAACCCGCCTGGAGAAGGAAATTTCCACGTACCGCCTGCTGCTGGAAGGGAATGCTGACGGGTAAGGCAGAGCTGCCCTGACTGGAACAGATGAGAGGAGAGTCCTCATATTTGGGTTATTTATTTGTTTGTTTGTTTATGCTTAATCAAAGCTTGTGAGTTCCACACTACATCAAGGGTTGGTGTTTTAATGTGATGGATCATAATAAAAAGCCAGAGCCACTTAAAGTATAGAGACACTTGTATCCATGTAATTTGGATTACCTAAATTAATATAACTTTTTATTAAAAAAAAAAAATAAATTCTCCCACTCCCACAGCATGGCCATCTCAGCACAGGAAAGTGCTGCCCTCCTCTTTGTTCTCTCATCTGGTTTGTACAAACTTGTAAAATCTGTAAATTTTCTCTCATAGTGGGATGAGGTCTCCTTAGACACAGTGAGAAAAAGGAGATCAAAAACTTCTTGAAATTAGTATAACCATTATTTTCTCGCTATTATCTTTACAGGACAGCAAGAAAATCTGAAGCTAAAGGTAAATGCCCCTTACTTTGTTCTCTGTAGTGACTCTTAATTACTGTCATTTCCAATCAAATTTTCCCCAGAGTAATTTTAACCTCACCTGAGTGAGCTGTGGCAGGGAAGGCTCACACAGGCTGTGTTTGAGAACCCTCTCAGTGGTTCCTGGCTGCTGTGAAGGGCTCAGTGCAGAGCCCGTCCTGCTGCTCCTGGGCTACCTCAGCCCCAGCGCCGTCAGCCACGCACGTGGCCGCAGCTCAGACTCCAGACTAAACCTTCCTGGGATATGAGGAGGCACAGAGACTCACTGGGTGACTAAAACAGTGTTAGGGCTTGAGAGCAAACCAAAAATCTGCATGTCTGGGAACTCATATTCTGGCATGAGCATGACCTGCAGACATCCCGCATAATCTGCTGGATTTGCATTGGCTGGGCTGTCGCTGTGTTATTCATTTGCCCTGACCTGGACCAGACCCAGGGTGACTTTCTGGCAGCACATTTCACACAGAGCAATAACAAATATTGGCTTAAAGGGAAACATGCAAAGATAACTCAGCTGAGAGGCAGGTAAATGACTGCCAGGGGAGCTCTCCCTTGCCTCAGCGCTGCCCCTCGGCTAATGAAACTCCCCTCTCTTTCAGAACACGCCGGGACGAGCAAACCAAAGCTCAGAGCGATCGTGCACGACAGCGTGAACGGGGAGGTGGTGGCCTCCACCGTCAACGAGATCCCCCCACAAGCCTGAAGGAAGGTTCTGCCAAGCAGTGGCTCCCCCGGCAGCTCCCACAGCCCCCCCGGAACGGTGGGAGCCGTGGGCTGGCTCCCTGCGTGTGGAGCAGGGACACTGCAGTGAACTCTCCCCTGACATGACCTGCAGCCTAACCCTGGCGAGTGCCACACGGAGCTGGGTATAGCCGATATTGGTAGTTTAAAGAGCTTTTAGTCACCCAAACGCTGAAGAGAAGCCCATCAGTGGCAGCTGAGCTGGTGACAGATGTATCGTGCACATCCCCCCCCGGGGCAGGAATCTCCGTCTGGGATTCAGTTATTGCTCTGCAAGTTAACTATAATTTAAAAGGAATAATCTCTCAACTTTTTTTCCTGGTCTTATGCCTCTCATCATATACCTCACTGCAGCCAATAAATTTTTATCCATTACTCGCTCTGGTCCTTGGAATTTCTGATTTTGCTTTCCCTTACACTGCTGTCCCAGCCCAGTGTGGCAGTGGCACCGACAGGGGTCAGGACTGCCAAAGCCCCGCTGTTTCAGGAGGGACAAAAAAAATGGAAGGGCACAGAAAAGAAAAAAGGTGACACAAGTTAAAGATGACATTTATGTATTCAAATTCCCTATGTACAACTTTTCAGTGTCACCACTGAAAACAGCATCATGAGTAGGAGTGTTGCAAAGTCACTTTGCTAAAATTGTCACCTAGAACCATTTATTTATTCTTCAGCTTGAGAGACATTTTCTTGCACTGACTTTACACACTTTCCTTCAGAGCCTGGAAGTACTTTTCCAGGTGCTCTCAAACTTTCTCGGTGACCCAGGGAGTTCAAAAAACCATCTCAGTTATTTGGTCTGATGTTAATGTTCACTGTATCTCTCAGATTACTGTTCACTGTCTCTGCTGATGGGTTCTGCAGTCAGGACAGAGTGGTGATTGCACTGGGTGCTAACGTCAGGGAGAGCCCACGGGCTTTAGTCACATCCAGGATTCCTCCCCCTTCTCAGCTCAGACCCCCAGGGAAACAGCGCTGTGAAAAGTTGAAATATGGGCAAGGAAGAGAGAAGCATCATTAGGATGTTTGGATGAGGAAGACTGCAAGGCAGAAGGAAGAGAGACAAAATGGAGCGTAATGAGCGTGTTGAGGATTTGCACTCCAAAGTCACCATCTGCGTGTCCAGGGCAGGCTCACAGTCGAGTGACATTGTCACCGTGCCCTTTCATCCCCACTCATGAGGGATTCTCACAAAGGGCTCCTGTTACCTGCCTTGCTTTGAAACAGGGCTCACAAAGGAAAGGGAGAATTTCAAAGAAAATGCAGATTAAACTGAACAAAGTCCATCTCTGTGATACAGGGCTCTTGCTGCTGGCATGTTGGGACCAGTTCCTGACCCCCCTTCGCCCCCCAACTCTCCACCCTTGTTGCACAAAGAGATCCCAAAAGCATTGAATGGATTACCTAATGGTTTCTTTAAACTGGGTAAAACTTGTAATACAGGACTAGTAACTCCTGGCTAATTAACAGTGTCCTTCCTTATGGCTTACCAGATCCAACGAGCCAGACCTGGTGTTTGTAGCATCTGGACAAAATGTGCCGAGGTTTTCTTGAACAATTTTCTGAGTTATTTAAAGATGGGTTCATTTACCAGATTTACAGAGCAGAACCGCATTGCTGTGACATGGATAATTACAAAAACTTCTAAGTAGCCCCTTATTTCTACATCAAAGGGAAGCATCTGCTTTGTGCTGGGTTAGTGTGCTGAACTACAAGGGAAGAAGAAGGGAAAGCAAGCAATTGAAGTGCTGTGTGGAACACGCCTGTCCTCGTTTCACTCTGCCCTGTGCAGGCGTCCCCTGTGCAGAGGTGGGACGTGCTCCCCGTGCCTGTGGTCCCAGCGGTGCTGGATAAGAGGCAGCACAATTCCCATTCCACCCCACCACTCTGATGGTTTTAACCTTCTCTTCCCCCCGTGCCTTTGAGCTCTGTACTGGTCAGACCAGTAGAGCCCAGCACAGCTCACAGCACCGACCTCTCAGCTCACCCCGTTACTGGCACCACCACTCACCCCCGGCTCTCACAGCCCTTTAAGTGTCTGTTACCAAGTGGAGTAAACCAGCTAGTCCTCAAACACACAAATACTCGTTACACCACACTGTTTTCCAGATGAAAGCAAGTGTTCTATGGCAAAAGTTGCTGATTTCTGGAGAATATTCCAAGGCTCCAGAATGCTCTGCAGGTTTCCTCCGAGCTGGACTGCTCGTGTCACCGGCCATGTGTGCCCTGTGTCTGCTGGTTACTCATTACCTCTGAATTTGTGCTCTGGTAGATAAGTTATGCATTTCTAAATGTATTTAGGGTGGGTCTGCACCTTAAATAATAAATAATGATGCTAATATTTACCACTTGCATGCACTGTTAACATCATATTCTCACACCACACGGAGAGATGGAGCCAGGCAGATAATGAACGGGGGCAGTATTATCATTCCCGTTTTATTGCTTGAGAAATTGGAAAAAGAGATGACACAACTTGCTCAAGGCTGCAAAGAAAGTCACTGATAGCCACTAAATTAGAATTCATCACTTCACAGCTTCTACTTAGCCCAGCTATTAGATAATACAACTTCCTGAAGAGCCATTCCCCACTCACAGCAATCCTGTCTGTGTCTGATTGCTCGGAAGAGATAATTCCATTGATTCATTCCGAGTGTTTACGGCCGGTCAGGACCCTGCACATACTCTGATGATGTTCTTCAACGTGCTTGTGTCAGCAGCCTGACTGAAATGAGCCCTGAACACTGTGCTGGTGTCTTTGGTGGCTTTGTAGTATTTGGGAGGGTTTAAAAGATGGCACAAGTGGTGCTTCTTGTAGTCTCAGAGCAGCGGCTTGAAGGGAAGGAAATCTTCGGGAGTGTGATGTCGTATGGCTTGAAAAATTGCTTTATTAATTCACTGTATTGAAACTGATGGAACTCTGCCAGCTGGTGTTTTGTCTCCTTCACTACTCCATACACACAGAAGGGCTGTTTTGGCACCAAGGAAATGACAGAGCCAGGACCAAAGGAAGTGCAACTTGAAAAATTTGAAGTCTCATAAAATATAACCCCCCTCCAAGTGAACAGATTCTATTTCCCATAAATGGACAACAAAGAATTATGAGCAGGAAAAGAACTGCATTTCTCACTCTAAGTGAATGATGCAACAACACTCCTGCAAACCAACAAGACACAGGAACTCAGCCTATAAAAGGAGGCTGAAACCATCAGCGCTCACAGCCGGCTCCTCGCAGTTTCACCTGCCATTTAAGGCAGTCCTGCACGGAATAATCCTCAGCGTGATTTCCAAGAGCCTTGACTGCACTCCAGCCTGGGCATGAGTCACAGCTCATTTCACTTGTAGAAATGTTAAAACTTATTAAGGTGTATTACAATAGGCAGCTCTGGTAAGTGAAGTGTTGATCCCCTGGAAGAGGTGTGCGATGAGGTAATGCAGCCGCAGTTTGCGCTGTTAATCACACATTCTTCTGGGGAGCTGGCCCCACACCGCCAGGGCTTGGCCTTATTTATCAACAGCCACTTCTGCAGAATGCAAGATTTTTGCTTTCTGTTCCTTGTTAGTGCTGATGCAAAATTAACAAGGTCGTTTCGGAGGGAGAAGAAAGGAAATCTCGCCATTAGAGCACTGCTAAACCTGCTGGTTCCATGGACTATTGAAGCAGAGAGAATAGGTAGAAGAGCCGGTAAAACATTTCACAATGTCCACACCCTGACCTATAAAGGTTTCTAAAGTTTTGCTGGGAGATGCCTGTTCCTGTGTATGAATCATTTAGAAAAAAGGAAGGATCTATAAACAGGGAAGCAAGAAAAGAATAATGCTGGTGAGGCTGCACCCCCTGCCCCTCCACGTCCTGCATTATACAGCAAAAGCACCTTAATTATTGACTCTACCAGGATGTTTGAGAAATCACAGCTAATGGTTTAGGTGTTGCTTCCTCATCATTGCTCCCTCTGTAAAATTTTTGCTTCTTTTCAAGCTGCATTTTTATGATATCTTTAATGGTGTGACTATACTGAAACGAACTCCTTGAGCCCCAGGCCTGGGGCTGCCATAAACCCACTGCGTGCAAAAATATGGCACGAAACAGAAGCATCGATGGCTGACAGTTTGGAGTGTCCCTGTGGCACGAGCTCCTGGTGTGGGACATGACCTAATGGTGAGGCAGGTGCAGGGCTGCTCCTCCTGGACACCCTAATTTGCCTTCTGAATGTCTGAATATGCATCAGAAGCTTAAAGGCATAAAATCATAACGCCAGCTGGGGTGAAGACACTTTCAATAACTATCTAGACTTCGAGGGTAAATTCTTTGGCTTTCCAATGTCCTAGGGACAAGTCCAAAGGAGTCAGTGTGACGGGCTGTTATTAGGCTCTGTAGAAAGCAACAAAAATGAGGAATGTAATTTGAGAAAAGTGTATTTCAATTAAGAGGAATAATTGGTTGGAGCAGGCAGGGAAAAGGAGATAGAAACAGGTTGAAGTAGCTACAACCTACAGCTCCTCCTTAGAAAAGAAGTCAATGATGTGCTGCCTCTGCACCCCCAAACCATCCATACAAGAAAAGAAAACATCAAATGCATCAAACAAATACACTGGGAGAGACTCTTGCCAGAGCAGTTTCAAAGCAGGAAATCTGTAATGTTACTGCAAGCAGACAAGAATTGTGATTGTGAAGTTGTCAGTGCAGGGGGAAAAAACACTTTTTCATGACTTATTAGTGAGACAAATGACCAATTTTTGGAAGCTGTTTCAGCACTCAGGGTCTGCTTCCAGGTTAATCTTGGCAGAGACAGTCTCAAACCAGTCACCAAGACATTCTGGGAATGGATCCACTGGAAATAACAGCGCTACTGTGCAAAACAAAAACCATAGAAACACAACCAAAGTAACCTTTCCTTCAGAGTTTATCACTGCCTGAAAACTGAGATACTCAGATCTTCATAACGAAGGGTGTAATTCGAAGTGATAATGAACATCCTGCTCTCAAAGGTTTAGCTGTCAAGATTCGGAAAGACAGCTCGTACTTGTTGCCACTGCTTCCAAAACCCACTCCTCACGCAGCGCTTTCATTACGGCCGGTGGCTCCGAAGAGAAATATTCCTTTTGACGTGTTTGGCCACGAGCGATGCAAAAAAAAACACCCCGCACATTTCTTCTGGATCTCGGGAGGTGTGGATGGATCTACGAGCCATTTCGTTGTGTAAGCCGTGAGTTCCATCCCTCCAGATCCGAAGGCCGGTGGTGGCCTCTAGTGACAACCAGGGAGATCCGCACGGAGCCCGGCCCGGCCCTGCCAGCAGCTTCCAACTGGAAAAAAAATTTCTGCCGCAGCACTTGTGTAATGAACATCCCGGCAACAGCGCCAAACTTTCTCCAGGGGAGCAGGAAGGCGGATTTTCGGCCCCGTTTCCTTATATTTGGATTTCTTTTTTTTTTTTTTGGATACCTGATTGCCTGGTGCAGGTCCCGGGATGCTGGCACGGTGTTTCGGGTTCCGGGCAGCCCACAGCTTGCTCCTGGTTGCACAAACCCCGGGAGAGGGGATGCCGTGGGGGTCACTGGGATGCATCACTGAAAGGATGGTTTTCCAGAGAGGTTCTGAACAAGAAGCTGCCTCTGCCCTGCCCAGGCACCTCCTGGCAGTGCGAGTGTAATCGTACCCTGGGGGAAAATGGAGTTTTAATCCTGGTCTATTTAATTCAAGCAGGACACAAGTCAGGTCCTCCAAAACCACAAGGATTTTTTTTTTTTTTTTTTTTTTTATTTTAAAGCCAGTAAAAAAATCTACTCAGATGTGAACACGTGCAGTGCAGTGTGTTTGCACATAACCCTTTATGGGGTACACTCAGTGTGTGCATATATTTGCACAGGGTCATGAAAATTGTATTTGCCTCCTGAATCATATAAATATGTAATATTTTCTCATGGGTTGCCCCGGGTTTTTACAAGGGAGAGAGATCTGCCTGCAGTCCTCAGTTAGAGCTGATATTAACGGCACTTTTGGGGGAGAGAAAAGAGAAGGCTCGTTTGTGTGGCCTGGAGCTGTTTTTGTTGGCACTGAGATCTGATTCTGTTGGAGGAGAGCAGCTGAGACAGGAAAGGCAGCTCCTGACTTTCATTTTCCACCTGTGGCTGGGGAGGGATGGAACCCACACACTGCCTCGTGCACCCACTCCAAGAGCTGGAACACTTCTCCAAGTACCATAAATATTTAAAGTAATGCTTTAACTTTACCCCTCTGGTCAAAGCTCCAAGCAGAAAGAAATAAGGTGCAGTGGTTTGACGATAGAGGTGTTTTCATTGGACAGAAGATAAAAAGGAGAGGGAAATGAGGGGAAAAAAATGTATGTGAGGCAGACAGTGTAAGGCTGCAAATGTTCAGGGCTCAAGAGAACCCAGTGGAGTTGGTGACTGCACCTGGACGTTTCTCTTGTCTGATCCCACTCAGCAAAGCACAAAACACCTTGCTTTGCTCTTGGGAGAGAGCAGGCTTCCAGGGTGCTGCACTGGCATTCACAGCTGGTGCCGAGGCAGCTGAGAAGGAGGGAATTTCTCACACCCAGAAATACTGAATACTGCAGTATGGCTGGAATACCGAACAAGGAATACCTCTCCCTTGAATGCACTTCGCACTGCAGAAGCCTTTACAGGACTGTAGTGTAGATCTTTCAGGTTCAAACTCTTATGACCCCAAACCCAAACACAGTTACAGGGACCAACAAAGGGGTCGTTGGGCTTCACCCCTAGAATGGATTTTTTTTTTGCTAAAGACTGAACTAAAAGATTTTGCTTTATTCAAATCTCTTAAGTCAGCCAAAAGAGAGGCATCTGTTCCACCTGAAGGCAGCAGAAACACAGCCCCAAAGCTGGGTGTGTCTTTTTTCCTTGAACTCTCCAGACTGGTTGCCTGTGGCTGGTTGGCACGGGTGAGTCAGCCCGAATGGCATTCGCGTTATCAGAGCCCTGCAGGACTTATCTCCACGGGCTCTGTAATGCCATTGAACCTCTGCCACACAGAGGACATTTCTTCACGAAATCAAACAATCCGTTAGTGTTGCTATAACGTTTTATTATGTCTACAGAACATCCCCTCTGACCGAGCACGTCACTGAAGGAAATGTTACCCAGGAACCCGCATTTGAGAAAAGAATTAAAACAACACCAAGAAAATTCAGCCCAGTGTCTTTTCACACCAGGTCTGCACGATGCCATTGCTCTGTGCTTCCCATTGCATCTGCCTCAGACACTTCTGCTTAATAGTCCAGAGGGCTCTGCAAAGAGTATAGCTGCTGGAGGTTGACCCTGAACTAAAGCTGCAGAGCCACGACACAAAGCAAATGTCTCACCTAAGCCTGACTACCACTTTAATTAAGATCCCTGAACTTTTGCTCACTAAAAGAAAAAATAGAACCTCCAAGTGATGTTTAGAAAAAGCACCAGCAAGGTGATATGGAAACTAATTTCAATAAATACTGAGAAGACAAAGCAGAATGTTTTCTCTTAAATAGACTGTCACAAAATCCTGCAGAGATCTAGGAGTGAGATACAGAACCGAGAGACAGGATCTCTTCTGTACTCCTCTTACAGCTATAAAGGTGTAGGCTCTGCCCTGCTAAGATGATCAATTCTTACTCAGCCTGAATAATTTTAATGAACAGAAGATGATCCACCTTGAGCCTCCATAATGACAGACCAAATGTCATGGCCAGTGTACTTTGATAACACATCTCGTAAAGGTTTTTTATTATCAGTTACGCCCAAAGACGTTCAAGGTCCAAAGACAATCCACAGCATCCTAGAAAAAAAGTCCTGCCATGGACACTGATCATTTTTGATTTGGAAGCTGGGTGTAAGTAGGACAGCTTAACTCTGTGCCTTGAGCCAATACTAGTTAGACTAATCCCTAGCTCAGTAGCTTAAAAAACTTGGCAGTACTGATTCCCCAATATCCGGGGTTGGGTGTTCTCAGAAAGGTGCAGGTGCCTCCACACAGTTTGATGCCCCCAAAGCTCAGTGTCTCACCAACCTCCTTGCCACTGGGTGGGAGATCAGCATGTACAGCAGCTGCTCTGTGAAGCACAGCGGGCAGTGTAGGCCTCCAATATTCTCATCTCTCTTACTTCATTTAGGGACAAAGAAATACTCTTCCTGCTTAACTCCAACTGTACTGAAAGGCTGAGTTACACTTGCAGGGGTTTTCTAATACCAAACAAACACATATTCAATGCAAGCTGATGGCAACAGCCTCCACTCTCCACTGGCAGTGTGGATGTTGGTTTGTGCTTACTATGAAATGAATTCACATGGAAGTGCAGCTGCCTCCTTTCTAGTCATTTATACACTGTTCTAGACCATCCTGAGGCCCAAGTTATTGCTTAGTCAACAGAAATACACACTTGATTGCAAATATAAATGTTATAAGTCTCTTGTCACATACAGGCAACTCTCATTTTAAATTCATGCACTGCACAGGGGGGTAAGGACCTACTCATTTGTTCCAAAGGGCTACAGAGAGGATGGCTGCAAGTGCACGGTTATAAATGATTCAACAGATCATTTGTGCTTTATCTTTTATACAAAACACTAACAAAGCAAGCGAAACTACCCTGGGGAGTGTTCCTCAAACACGAACAGATGAAAATCCCTTTCTATTATGGGGAGGGGAGGGGGGGGGGACAATATCCTGGGTGCTCTTTGTGCTGACACCAGGGAACGTTCTGTGTCAACAGAGGTGGGGTTTGCAGCCGCTGTGCTTCCTCTTGGACCCGGTATAAAGGTGCAACAGCACACACGCAGCTCCCCACTGCCCATCTCTGCCCGTGCTGATTCGCCCGGCTCCTCCCGGCAGGACCAAGAGCAGGAATGGCCTTCTCCACCCGCAGCATCCAGTGGGGCACCAGCACCCGCCTCCAGACCTCGGCTCCCAGCGTCAGCGGCCTGAGCTCCAGCTCCAGGAAAATGTCCCTCCAGAAGC
This sequence comes from Myiotriccus ornatus, assembly GCA_036023395.1. Lineage (NCBI taxonomy): Eukaryota > Metazoa > Chordata > Aves > Passeriformes > Tyrannidae > Myiotriccus > Myiotriccus ornatus. The sequence continues at coordinate 2,094,059 of JAYRBT010000081.1, read as the reverse complement.
TCCAGGCACCCAGCGTCTACGGCGGGGCCGGGGGCTACGGCACCCGCGTGTCCACCAGCACCGGCCTCGGCCAAGGCCTGGGCGGGAGCCTCCAGCTCAGCATCACCGGCAGCGACGTGCTGCTGGCTGGCAACGAGAAATCCACCATGCAGAACCTCAACGACCGCCTGGCTTCGTACCTGGAGAGGGTGCGCTCGCTGGAGAAGGCGAACTCCCTGATCGAGAAGCAGATCAAGGAGTGGTACGAGAAGAACACCACGAGCGTCGGGCAGGACTACAGCTCCTACTTCAGAACCATCGAGGAGCTCCGGAGCAAGGTAAGGGACCACAGAGCCCTCTGTAAAGGTGGGAATTGCCTTTACTGGGGAGACAGAGAATAACCCGTTGCAGAAAATGTGCTTTTTTTTTCAAATTGCAGTTATCTCGGCTAAGAAAAATAAAGGTTTAATTTTGATCAGCTACAAATTAGCGACAGATTTTACATAATTTGTAATACCAGATACATGCCTGCAGATGTGAGTAATCTTACACAAGAAGAACCTTTGACTCAAAATTAACTAATTCTGTGATATTTGCCTTAGGTGATTTTAATTAGAGAAAGTACTGATGGTAATCTACATATTTAAATATAGTTTAGCAGCTCTCTATTTCAGAGTGGTTTTCCAGAAAAGAAGGGCAAATGCTCAGAGGAAAAATAATAGATCACTACTTAAAATAGTAAATTACCACTGGAAACCATGAAATATTCCCAGCAACTAGCTGCAAGGTTTGTCAAATCATACTTCCAGGACTTCCTTCAATCTTTCCCCTCTTATTTTGTATCAGTTCTATTTCCCAGCCTTTAGAAGCAGATCCCTTCAGAGAGCAGTTCATCCCATTTGATACATTTACTTTATGACAGGACAATTTGCCTTTTGGAGATCCCTAATTCTTTCCATGCCCTTCAGAGGGAACTTAGCTTAAACCCAGCTGACTGACAGACAGCTGAAGTGAAGCAGGATGAAGCCCTCCTGCAGTACTCATTCCCAGGGAAGGACCAGGACTGCATTTCTGTGCAAAGCCTTCACTGCTTGTCCACCGTTCCCTTTAGATTGCTACTGCCCAGCTGGAAAATGCCAGGCTTGTCCTGCAGATCGACAATGCCAAGCTGGCTGCTGATGACTTTAGACTGAAGTAAGTTCCATGATTTTATATCAGTTCTCTTTTCTGCTCCTCTTACTTAGGAGAGCTCCTAGTTACTGGCATCAGTGCCAAGAAGTGAATGTTTTCCAGCTTAGAGTTCAGTGAACATTTCACAACGACTGTGGGAGTTCCTGATTCCAGCATTCACGCCGACCTGTTGCATCCCAATGATGACAAAAGACACCCTCTTTTACAGGTTTGAGAATGAGCACCTGCTCAAGCAGAGTGTGGAGAGTGACATTACAGGGCTGCTCCGCGTCAGGGACGACCTGACTCTGACCAAAGCTGACCTGGAGGCCCAGATCGAGGGCGTGAACGAGGAGCTCATTTTCCTTAAGAAGAACCATGAGGAGGTGAGAGCAGCTGAGCACTGCCAGGGGAGAGGGGTGTTAAGTGGAAAACATAAACAGCCTCACTAGGAAGCATTTCTGTCCTTCCTGGATACCTGTGTGTGGCACTACGGGACATCCGAGCTGTCAGGGATCAAAGGCTGAACACTCCTCCATTCCAGGAATGGAAACCTCCATGCCAGGTTTTCTCAAATAATAATAATATATGGTTCAGGAGTTGCTACCCCAAAAAGTACACACATGGGAGCCATGACTTCTACCCTCATTCCACAGATCCAGTCCCAAGGAAATCATCTTTTTATAAGACCTATGATACAGCATTTATTGCTACAAAATAGTAAACAGTATTTACAAGGTGATTAAGTTGTCTTGCCCTGAGGTGCTATTTAGGGATTACTGCTCTGTGTGTCGATTTTGAGTCTGGTTCCAACAGCCAGGAGTGAGAGCTCCCTGCAGCTGGTGCTAACAAAGCCCCCCTTTCCTGCAGGACTGCAACCGGCTGCGCAAAGAGGTGAGCGGCTCCGTGAACGTGGCCGTGGATGCTGCTCCCGGCACTGACCTGGCAGCTATTATGGAAAACATGAGAAAGCAGTACGAAGAAATGGCAGAAAAGAACCGCCAGGAAGCCAAAGAGAATTTTGAAAAGCAGGTAAGGTCAGCTGCTTAGACGTCGGCAGCAGCCTCGGTCGTGCCCGCCTGCAGTTCACGGTCCCTCCGTTCCTCATTCCAGACAGCAGAACTGAACCAGGAAGTCGCCATCAACATTGAACAGCTCCAAGTCCAGAGGAAAGAGATCACGGAACGGAGACAGATCTTCCAGAGCCTGGAGCTGGAATTACAGTCCCAGCTGAACATGGTAAATAACAGAGAGCACTGAAATAAGGACTGCTGATAGCAGATAGTTGCACGGATAAATATAGAAACGAGTGGCTTTGCAATCAAAAGGTTCTTTTAACACAAAAATGTATCCTCTGAATGAAATGCCTCTGCTCTTCCCATCGGCTGTAGAGACAGACCCTCGAGGCCTCGGTGGCTGAGACAGAAGCACGGTACAGCTATCAGCTCTCCCAGATCCAGGGCACCATCGCCAGCCTGGAGGCCCAGCTGAGGCAGCTCCGAGCCGACATGGAGGCTCAGAACAGCGAGTACAGCATCCTGCTGGATATCAAGACTCGCTTGGAGATGGAGATCGCCACGTACCGCCGGCTGCTGGAGGGAGAGGAGAGCGGGTGAGCGCACACACGGCCTCGCGTGTTGGGGCTGCTGTAAATCTGCCACTCTCCGGCTGCTTTGGGGTGGGGGGAGTCCACTGCCCAGCTCTGAGCCCCAAATCACAGCAGGCTGCAGTTCAGGCTGGGTTACTGGAGCTGCTGTGAGTTCTGAGGCTGTTGCTCTGTGAGCTGGGTGGCTGGGTAGGTGTTCACGCACCAGGAGCATCCGTAATTCAGTTCTGGATGGACTTGTCCGTGTGGGACAAGCGGGCAGTGGATCTTCCCCCCCAGGTCCTGCCTGTTCAGCTGTTCTGGCTCAGGAACTGGACTGGGCATGAGCTGAAGTCCTGGCACTGTAGAGATGAGTCTGCACATTAATGGCACCTACAGCTTATGCTTAGCAAGTTTTACTTTACCAAAGAGAACTCATTTTAATGTCTTGATGAAAGGGCATCACCTGTCCTGATCAAATGCATGGGAAATGCACAAGGATGTTCCTTCAAACCATTAGGTCCCATATATTTATGTTTTCTAATTTATCATTTGAACAGGCATTTCGAATTGCAAGTGTCTACAGCAGAGACTGAGAAAGGTATGTCCCACCAACTTCCTTCTGCTTTGATGGCTGCCTGACAAAATGTTGTGGAATGACACAGCTTGATCTAAAACAACAGCTTCAGAGCAAATAATCCCCCAGTTTAATAGCAAAATAATTCATTTTGGTGTAAGACCATTCCAAGGTTTTAGGTCTACAAGTTTGTGCTAAACTGAAGCAAAACAATCAGAGGGATAGGGAGTTACTGAACCCAGTGTCCACTGTAGTCTGTGAGCAACATACTGAATGTCCAGTGGAAGAGAAAGCACATCCTGCACACCCCAGAAGTTTACCTCAAGTACCTGTGGATTGAAGATGCTTTTCACTACTTCCTCACTGGCTGCCAGTACTGCAGCAACTTGACTCTCTCAGTGTACATTGTATTTAATTAATTCCCTTTTCCATTTCCTTCACAGAATCAAGTAAAATGAAGAAGATCAAGACAATAGTTGAGGAAGTGGTTGATGGCAAGATCGTCTCCTCTGAGGTCAGAGAGTTCGAGGAGAAGATGTAAATGGCAGCAGCAGAGGAGATGCCTCTGAGCTTCCTGGACCTGATGCCAAAACTGAAATACTTATAAAGAATTCCATCCAATTCTCCCTAAACCCCAGTAGGATTGAAAAATGCCAAATTATCAAATATCAAATAATTTTTGTCCTTGTGGGGGAGTGTTAATAAAAATCAATAAGCTACAACTTACAAGACTTTGGGTTTATTTACATGGTGACTAAGCAGCTTGATTTAAAAAGAATCTAATCAGCCTGGTATATATGTGTAACTGCTTCCAAGGCAGATAAAACCAGAAATATTAGGTTTTTAAAATGCCTGAAGACATCAATTCAGCACACCTTCTCTGAAAACAAACTCCCACTCAAACGTAGTGCAGCTTCACAAAAACCTGATTTTCAAATAAACAAGAAGTGTCAATGTGCTTTTCATAAAAAATTAATGGGAATAAATAAATTGAAGTAGCCTATTTGATATTTTTGACCCTCTGTGAATGATCATGGCACCAAGGACTACAGCAAGCCAAGATACTTCATCAAGAAGAATCTATCTGAAACAACCCCCACCTCTATCAAACCTTCCTAGGCCAAAAACGTTCCCCATCCCATAGGGAGGCCCCTGTGCCACACCTGGATCCTCAGTCCCAGGAGTTTACATTTTCCCCTTGAGAACATAAACACAAAAAGCTCTTCCCTTTGAAACCTCACCTGTCCGGTGTCATTTACTGAACATAAACAGCTGCCAAAGAACTAATCCTCTGCTCTCCCTGCCCCGAGCCACTGAGACCAGGCTATCAGCTCATTTCCACAGAAAAGCTCTACTTACACCTTTGATCTTCCGCTGCTTTCTGCCCCAAAAGCACCCCTGCCCCTGGGTGCAGAGAAATCAAAAATTAACTCATTTCAGTTGACAAATCCAATGATATAATTAAGCCAGGATAACCATACCAAAACAACTTCAAAAGAAAAATACCCTGGTTTGGAAGGGTTCCCGTGCCCAGACCTGCACCCAGGAGCGCTACATTTGTTCTTTAGATTTGTATTATAAAAAGCACAAAATACAGAAATCAGATTTCTTATTTTGAGATAAGAGAGAACTATTTACCAGAAACGACGGTCAGTTTTCAGCTCTGAAATACCAGCTGGGATATGCTACATGCTACAGACTATGTGCACATCACACTGAGGGAGTTCAATGATCAGAGGGTTAGCACAGAGAACCCACTTCCAAATCCTATTGGGTACAATCCAGTGTATTTATGTTTTCCTATTAATGATCACCCTGACGCTCCTGAATGCCCCCTGTGCCCTCAGACACCTGCTGGTCACTTCTCTTGCTTCCTATCAAGCATCCAGGAGCACTAATCCGGCAGAGGTTCCTGCCAAAAGAGCATTATGAAAAGAAAGACATTCCTGCCGTGCACACTGGGAAGCAGGGATCAAAGGGATCTCTCTGCTGACTTAAGCAAACTCCTGTAATAACAGCCCCAAACCCAGGAAGCACTGAATATGCAACGACAAAACAATTACTTAGGAGGGGATTTGAATGCCAAAAGCACCTTTTGTGCTCCGTTGCACATGGCGGAACAGGATCGTGATGTCTCAGCCCCACTCCACCCACTTCCCCTCACACAAACACCTGGAGGGCACCAGATTTCCACTCCCGTTGGCAATTTCGGCCGGCACGTATCATTTCGGTTGGTCAGGACATACTGCGCTGACGTCCCCTCTGGAACAGGAGGGAGAGGATGGAAGCTCTCCCCAGGAGGTGGGGACTGCTCCTGAAACACCCACTGCTGTCCCCATATAAAGCTGCCCCCGCTCCCGCTCTGCCCTGCTCCCTGGTGCACCCTCTGTGGGGCACACCTGCCCCACCTCGACCACCATGGCCCTGTCCGTGCGCGCCAGCGGCGGGTCCCGGCAGTTCTCCTCTCGGAGCGGACTTCCCGGGGGATCCCTGAGGATGTCCAGCTCTGGTGGTGGAGGAGGCTTTGGTGGCAGCGGGTTGGGCTTTGGTGGGGGGTCTGGAGGAGGTTTCGGTGCTGCTTCTCTGCTGGGCTCGGGCTTCGGTGGGGGCTTTGGGGGCAGCTCAGGCGCAGGCTTTGGGAGCGGCTTAAGCAGCGGCTTTGGGGGAGGCTTTGGAGGGGGTTTAGGTGGTAGCTACGCAAGTGGCTTAGGCAGTGCTTTTGGGGGAGGTTTGGGAAGTGGTTTTGGCAGCAGTTCAGGCGCTGTTTTTGGCAGTGGCTTTGGAGGCGGCTCAGGGTCTGGGTTTGGAGGCGGGTATGGCCCTGCTGGTGCTGGGGATGGTGGCCTTCTTTCTGGCTCCAAAAAGGAAACCATGCAGAACCTCAATGACCGTCTGGCTGCGTATCTGGACAAGGTGAGGTCTCTGGAGGACTCCAACACCGAGCTGGAGCGCAAGATCCGTGAGTGGTACGAGAAAAGTGGCCCTGGCACTGGCACCCCTGGATCTGGGAACGACTACAGTAAATTCTATCCTCTCATTGAAGATCTTCGAAACAAGGTATGTCATCCAAAATAAGAAACCAAGAGCACATTTATCCTGCAAAACCAACCCCTGCAGTGACCTCTGCCACCTTGCACTGTGACACATGCTGAGTTTTTCCTGTGCATTAAAGCAGCTCTGTAGCTGTGTCTCCTTGAATAAGGAGAAGGCAGTGATGGAATCCAGCTCTACAAACTCTCATAGATAGCAAAGTTTAAAGCCATTGCGAAGCTTCTGTGAAGATCTTTGGGCTGCGAAATCATTCTCTGAACGCTGTTTGTGCTCCAGATCATCAACGCAACCATCGACAACGCGAGGATCATTCTGCAGGTCGATAATGCCAGACTGGCTGCTGACGACTTCAGACTGAAGTAAGGAAATCTTAATGCAACAAAAACTCTTACTGATCTTTTAAGGAAAATCTTCTCTTCTATTAAAAATCTCTTTCCTTGCAGAATACTCGTAATAAAATCCTTAAACAATATTACAAGAATTACGTGTATTAGGATTTCATATTAAAAGCTACAATAAAACACATTAATAAGTTTGCATTTCACCTTGTTAGCCAGGTAAAAAAATAATATTTAATTCCCTGTGCACAGATATGAGAATGAAGTGGCTCTTCGGCAGAGTGTGGAGGCCGATATCAACGGTCTGCGCAGAGTCCTGGACGAGCTGACCCTGACCAGGGCGGATCTGGAGCTGCAGATTGAAAGCCTGAATGAGGAACTGGCTTATCTCAAGAAGAATCATGAGGAGGTATGGGTTTTTTTCCGTTGTGAATTCACAATGAGGCAGATGGAATTGTGAAACATCAAATTATTCCCCTATTTAAGCCAGTGGGACTTCCTGGGTTTCACTGTTTGTTTTGTTTGCTGTTTATTTCTTTGAGTTTACCCAGTGAAAGATTGCAAGCAACGTGCACACGAGATCCTCGTTGAAATGGAATTTATATCACGTATATTTCTTTACGTATGTTTTTGGTAGAACCATTTTGCCTTTTATTAACAGAACCTTTCCTTATTTTCAACCTCTCCAGGAGCTTCAGGGCATCCAAAGCAGCGAGATGGGCCAAGTCAGCGTGGAAATGGACGCTGCTCCAGGGACTGACCTGACCAAGCTTCTGAATGACATGAGGGGACAGTACGAAGTCATTGCCGAGCAAAACCGCAAAGAGGCCGAGGCGTGGTTCAATGAAAAGGTAACAACCAGAGGGAGCAAACTCAGCAAAAAAAAATGAGTTCAGGGCTCGGAACAGTGAAATTACACCCGATTCTTCCTTGTCATTTCAGAGCGGGGAGCTGAAAAGGGAGATCTCCACCCATACTGAGCAGCTCCAGTCGGGAAAGAGCGAGATCACGGATTTAAAACGGACCCTGCAGAGCCTGGAAATAGAGCTGCAGTCTCAGCTCGCCATGGTACGTTCTAGGGGAGCTGCTGACTACTCAGAACCGATTCAGCAGTAATACTTCAAATACTGATTCTACAGGAATTAAGATTTGCATTTATTTCCTATTGAATCCCACAATCCTTTTGTTCCTAAATAGCACTAAAATATCTAACTGGATTGCAGTAATACATCTAACTGGGCTGCAAGGAGCACATCACAAAGCAGACGAGCTTTATGTTCACATTCAGGGATGTGACAAGGGCCAGTTTTCGCACTGCTATTTCAAGGAGAAAATAAAACCCTCTAAGCAATGCAGCCGTACTCACACACTTAAACTACTTCAGCTGGTTTTGTCTTTGTAAAGAGGGGTTTTTTTCCCTAATCAGAGACTATTTAATATCCTTACACAGAAAAAATCCCTGGAAGATACCCTGGCAGAGACGGAAGGCGGTTACTGCGCTCAGCTGTCGCAGATGCAGCTGCAGATCGGGAACCTGGAGTCCCAGCTCTTCCAGGTCAGGGCTGACATGGAGCGCCAGAACGCCGAGTACCAGCAGCTGCTGGACATCAAGAGTCGCCTGGAAATGGAGATTGAAACCTACCGGCGCCTGCTGGACGGAGAGTTCGTGTAAGGGGCCGACTAACACAAAATACCGCCTCGCGTTTATTTTCTGTAGCAAAATCCCCTCCGGGTAAAAGGAGGTGAAAATAAGCAGAGCCTTCTCCAAAGGACAGTAAGGCACATACAGTGATCTGAAACAGCACTGACTGAGGAGAGAGAGCCATTCTGCTCAGTAATGAAATAATCTCTCCATGCCACCACGAGAGGGGAATTCATCCCAATCCTATCAAACATCCCGCAACCACACGTGTCTCTGATTCATTTCTAGGGGCGCAGGACAGGCAGTTACGTTTGAAAGCTCATCCCTGACAGGGTCCAAATCTCAGACACAATCACTGGATTCTTCTCAGGGTAGGTAGAACTTGGTTGATAAGATTTTGTTTCTAAAGTCATTCTTTTAAATAAAATAATGTGTGTTACCCTACATCATACAGCTCATTAGAACCAGAAGCCAATAGGAAAGGAAAAGGTGGTTGTGTACACCCTGGTCAGCTCTATCGTTTTTAACATGTTGATAAATATTTTTTTCTTTTGTTTATGTTTAGATCCAACCAAAACCAGAAAGATCAAGACAATTGTCGAAGAAGTGGTAGATGGAAAAGTTGTCGCATCCCATGTTAAGGAAGTTGAAGAGAAGATATGAGGCACAATCTGACGTGGCAAAGGATCCGTTCGCTCCAAGCCGAAATGAATAAATAATTTTATTCCTTTGTATGAAGTGATAATAAGTTGGCTTTGTACTAAGATACTCTTACATCAGACAAAGCCGGCACTTCCATTCCTAGCAGTCATGCAATGTATTTCCTCTTTCACTCTATCAGCATTAACTGTATGATTTCCACAGTGTTCTTTAAATATATCATCAATTCTGTGTTTAATAACCAGGAATACAGAGTGCACATTTAATCAGATCTGCTTTTTTATAATCTTTAGTAATCAACAGATAAAATAATTTCGCTGTTCTAACCTCATTTTCCAGTTTTCTTGACTAATAAAAAGGACTCAACAAGCTTTAAGGTATCAGTGTCCCTTCATTCTCCATGAACCCCCTCCAGCTCCATGAGCCCCAGGAGTCTGCAACCACCACAGCACATTATCTGCATCACAGATACAAACAAGCCCTGCTCAGTGCCTGAACTATAAACTAAAATCCAGCAATAGAATATGAACACTGAAAGGAGCTAGAATTCAGAATTCCATAAATCCTAGGAAAGATATGATTGATTACACCTGTCTGCCTTTAGCCTTTGGGGATCTCGTGGCCAGGTGCTCCCCTTACACCTGGGAAAAAAAGAGGGAAAAGGAAAGCTTTAGTTTATACCGTCCTAAGTACAACATATTGTGTTTGTTTGTTGGATCCCTCATGGTTTTCTTATGTGACTGTTCTCGTCCCACCAGTGACAAACACTATTTTGGGTTTAGAACTACGCAGAATGAGGATAACTAAGACACTTGTGGAAAGTGTCTGGACAACAAAACCTTCCCATCTCAGTCCGGGTCAGTTGAAAGACAGGCAGCTAAGGAAAATAAAATCCAAACACAGGATCCTTTCACACATGCCAGTGGACAGAGCCAAGAACAGGGATGCCTCATGCACACCAGGAGACTTTTAATTGGTACAGTGCTTCAGCTTCTGAAAAGACGGGTGTCTTGTAAAAGTTTATTGCCTGTTTTACCATTTCACTGATGTATACTCTTATTTAGAGCCTAAAGTGCATTCTCTCTGATAAATTTATTTTTTTATTGAAACCTGAAATTTTTTTACGGCCTATCTGATATTGGGCAATACTGAAACAACTGAAATAGGCAAGAGGTAAAATTGAAACAGGCAAGAGCTGTTCTTGCAAGAGCAGACAAGATCATCGGGATCATCCAGTGCTCCAGTGAGCCAGGAAATGAAAAATCACTCGCAGAAAGCTCAGCACAGCAGACAACCTGTGCTGGACCCGCCTGGGAGCTGCCCGGAAGGGGGTAAAAACCGCACACATTCTGCATGCTGTGTGTACCCAACACCCCGAGACCAGGCACTGAAGGTTCTGAGACACCTTCACAGATGACTCAGACCCTTTTTCTGACAGCAGAGAGGTGTCTGAAGAGCTCATTCACCAGAACTTTGCCCTCGGCAGAGGAGGAGCCAAAGCCCTCACCACACCAGTACTGCTCACCAATAGTGCTGGGTCCTCTCCCTCTTGTGTGTTCCTGCCCACGAACCCAGTGTTGGGTGTGAGGATGCCCAGGAGCTCAGTTCTTTTCCAAAACGGGACAGTCCTCGACACTGGGTCAGCTCAGACAGCTGAGGCTTTGCCTCGCTGATTCCCAAATACCTTCAGGGATGGAAATTCTGCGCCAATCCCAGCAGTGGTGGAGGCGCCTGCCAGCGGCACTGCCAGCAACCCAGCTGTGCTGCCGGGAGGCTCTGCCCTTCCCTGCCCCCTGCCAGGGCACCTCATGCTGGGCAGCTGCAATTTCGTCCTTCACTGTGTATGTCTTACCCTCCTATTTTATAACCCCCCCACAGCTCCATCGCGACAAAAACACAAAGGCATCGATACGCTCATTTCGGCGCTTAATTTAGGAATCGCTGTTTCAGTGGCATCCTTTGCCGCATCAAAGCTGCAGCCAGGTCGGGCTGGCGGGCTCTGACACCCCCATCGCTCCCCGAAATGGGCTGCTGCCGCTTTAATGGCCCCGCGGCCGCATCCCCGCCGGCAGCGGGTCGGGAGCCGGGGAGGATGGGAGGAGGAGGAGGAGGAGGAGGAGGACGAGAGGAGGAGGATGGAGCCGGCGCGGCTCCGCCGAGAGATCAGGGCAAAGTATGAATCGCACATCACCCGAAATCAGATAAAGACCGTCAGCTCAGCAAGGACGCAGGTAATGCCTCCCCACAGCCACACACCTTGCAGCGTACGGAGCCATTCCCCGGCCGTACAGTTCCTCCCGCAGCCTCTGTGAGGTACAGTTAATTCCTTTCAATGCAGCAGATTTTCGGGGAAGGGATCTGGATTTTACCGCAGTAAGATGTGAACTAGAAGATTCGGAAGCAGATTTTGCTCAGGGTATGGATTCACAGGGAACGAATGCTGTGTAATCCATCGGGATGCCTTTCTGTCCCTGCAGCAGGGCTATTGCTGGGATTTAAGGGATGATGACATAGGTTTTAACACGGTAACCTCTACCTCCACGTAGTTATCCCAGAGGAAAAGAAAGTCCTGAAGAGAATCCATTTATATACAGCAAGCTTTGCCATTTTTAGCACCTCTAGTAAAGAAAACTGTACCTTTGCAGGAACTATTTTACGTTGCTCACAGTAAAACTGTGTTCTGCTCTTCAGCAAATATGTTGTTCTCTCATACAGCCCAACTGAATGTTACCAACACACAGTGCTGCTGTCGGGGATTTAGATACGAACAGCCCTAAACCCAACAGAAACCAAATGGCAAAACAATATTGGGCCATCAGACATGAAGAAATTCCTGGGGGAGTCAGGTATCGTGTCCCCTCGCAGTCTGGTGTTGCAGGAATGCTGGAGGTTTGTGCTAAGGACAGGCCAGATCTGCTGCAGCCTGGCTGATCCACCAGCAGCGCCGGACACGCGGCAGCTGCACCCCTGACGGGGAAGGCAAGTTTATCCTGGTGTTGGCACCAAGCAGCCAGTGCACATTGGTTTGACCCTGTCACACAAATTCTGCAGCACCCAGGTGAGAACAGGGAAGCAAAGAGCACTGGGGGGTTCACTTGTGGATGAGTCAAACAGAGGTTTTTCACCAAAACGATGGCCTGGTAAAGTCGCAATATGTCAGCGTGCACGGGGAGGGAAAGAACTTATTTTCCTTGGTTCATAAGACCTGAGTTAGAGAGTTTCTTTTCTTAGAATGGATGTCATCATAAGAACCTGCACAAAGCAGTAATATATGCAAAAGAGCAGGTGCTGTTCAAGGGCTTATGGCATCTTCACCACTTGCAGGGAAACTCAGAATCAAAAGTGAAAAAGAGCTTCCATAAGCCAGTCAATCATCCTGGAAGTTACATGCAGGGACATACTATCAAATCAAAGATGAGCCCAAATCCACACATGCTCAGGACTGGCTTTAAAAACCCTACTTTTAATAGAATAAAAGGGGAAAAAAATACATTAAACCCAAAGCACCCTATTCCTACCTGGAAACTTGAACCGCCTGCACTTCCTCTAAGCTCCAAAGGTGAGTAAGGTCTCAGTACAACTGGGTAATTTGTATGGGAATTCCTTTAGGACAAAGATGCCAGGGACAGAGATGTGGGGAACCCCTTCCCACCAAACGCAGCAGGATAAGGGCTTACCCACTACACAGCACAGAAGATCCTAACTCTTCACTTAGAACTTTCGCACATTTATACAATTCTAACAAAAATTCCAACTGGATATTTTTACGTCTACCTATTTTCATTATTCGAATATTTTTAATAGTGTTATCTTTTGTATGTCCCCTGCAGGCAGAAGAAGGTGCAAGTAAAAGAATGGACAAAGATGCAGAAGCACTAAAGGCAGCCAGAGCAGAACTGTGCGAGGCCAGACGGCAGTGGCACCACATGCAGATCGAAATCGAGTCTCTCCACGCCGTGGTAAGGGCCAGAAATGAGACTCGAAATCTCCTGGAAAAAAAAAGAAAAAAAAAAGAAATATCATCACACATGTGTTGTCCTGTTTTCACACCTGCAGAACATATATTTGCATGATGCTGCCTCACAGCAGGTTTATAACTTCCACTGAACATCTGGGCCAAAGTTATCAATTCATTCACAATAAAATAATGTCATAAAATATATTCAGCAGTTTGCTGATTCTGGTGCTACAGAAAAGCTCCAGGAACACACAGGCAGTGTTCATACAGCACTGAGCTGAACATTATTTAACTGTACAGGTAAAATCAGAGATCTGTAAACTCAAGGCAGTGGATTGCTGTGAAAGAGAGGGGGATACAGTTTCATCCTGGTTTAAATTATCACAGATTTCACTTAAAAATTTCTCAAAGTATCACCTTGAAAGCTTTACTCCTATGTTTAATGAATCTTAAAAGAACTGGTGTAACAATACACAGTTTGTTAATGGAACCATGTATAACATCTTCATGCACATGCTTTTCTAAATCTTAAAATATGAGTTAAATTTCACAGGAAAAGGGTTTGGAACGTTCGTTGCGGGCCACGGAGCAGCAGTACCACATGCAGCTCCAGAATTTAGAAGGTGAGATTGAATGTCTGGAGAAAGAGCTGCTGGAAGTGAGAAGGGGAATTGAGAAACAGCTTCGAGAGCACGAAATTCTCCTGAACACGAGGATGAAGCTGGAGGAGGAGATAGCGACGTACCGCAGTCTGCTGGAGCAAGAAGAGAACAGGTACTCACCGCGGAGAGAAAAAGCTCTAAAATACACCTCCCGCTTCTGAGCATCTCATTTAAACGCTCAGCATTGTAAATGCATGAACCAATCACTAAAAAATTAAAGTATAAAATGCCTGGAAATGGCACCAGGGTAAGAAAGCTTCGCTGGTCGCACCGTTTGTGGCGCTCGGTGTGTCACACGCGCTGCCGGGAGCGGCACGCTCGCTGCACCTGGCGTGCCACAGCTGTTCACAGGACAAGTTTGGGATGAAAGCAGTTCAGTGTTACTGGAAGCCTGTAATCATTTTTGTTTCTGCAGGTTCCGTTGCTCGATACCTGCCCAGAAGGATGACAAAAAGCCCAGCACCAGCAAGATCACCTTTATGCTGCCTCCAGGTGAGCTTCAGGCACCTTCCCCTTGAGGGATTTCAGCCCTAAAGGAGGTTCACAACTATTCCTGGAGATTACAAAAGTACCCTTTCCAGTGCAGCAGGAGGAAAAACACCTCCTGGCCCTTGTCCTGCCTGTGCCCTTCTGCAGGCTCAGTGTACCTGCACTTTCTCTTACAGATGGTGTAAAGAAGCACGAGCCAGAGAAGGTGGAACTGATGACAAAACAAGCGATCCTAGATGGAAATATCATGAAGGAAAGTGCTGAAGCTCATGGCACTGTACAGTAAGATAAACAGGAGTTTCACAAAATAAGTTGGAAGTAAACAGAGGGGGTTATGCTCCAGCAGCTCTGAGGTTCCGTTATTTGGTGCCTGTTTTACCACGCCCACAGAGCCCAGGAGCTCCAGAACTGCAGTGGCAGCTCCTGAAGGTGCACTGAATGGCAGGGCTTAACAATACATTGCATTTGAAAGTCCTTTTTATTAGCATTGGCTTCATAAGCAAATAATACCAGGATGGGGCTCCTGATTTGTAATTTCTATTTCTGTTAAGAATGAAACTATGAATAATTCATCTCGCTAAGGCTGAAAGCAAAGAGCCCAGACCACGTTTGGGAAGTCCCTCTGGGGCCTATTTATGCACACAAATTCAGGCTCAGCTGCTCCAACTTGCTCCTTGGAAACTCCTACCTTTCCCCAAACAGGGGAGGGAGAACCTGGCTCCCAAGTAGGCATGTGAAAGTCTGTTTAGGATGTGTTATTCACCTGAAATTACTTTAATAGTACTGGATTGTCTCATTTTATTTTTTTTCTGCTGCTCTTTAAGCTTTTTTGTAGACTAATTCAAGGCTACCTTTAAACACACCGTAGTGGACCACATCCCTAGCACTGAACTGGAACTGGGGGCTGAAAAAGTGTAGGAATTCGGATTAAAAATTAATGCCATCATCAGGTCCACTGTACACACCTCACACCTGACATGTATTCTCAGACATGAGCTTGATTGGTCACACAGTCACTCAGATCTGCAGGGGGCCGTTTAACTCAGCTGGGCGAGGCTGAGTTAATCAGCAGGATTTGGGTCCCTAAATATTCCTGAATCAGCTGACTTTTCCCCTGTTTTTCTCCTGCCCTTTTTTAACTCTTTAACGTAATGTAGCTCTACGTTCTGAGGTTTGGATCTGAACTAGATTTTCTCCTCCCTGTGCTGAAGGCTTTCAGATGCAGGAATTCTGCCCACTACAGCACTGAGACTTCTTGCAGAGTTTTTGAGCCTGGATTCCAAACTTTCTCCTTGGAAACAAATTGCCTGATGTGTTTGGAGCAGTGGTTTTGTAGCCATGTCTACCTAAAAATACAAAACCAAGAATACAGTGAACCCTCACCCTTTATTTAGCTTGTTCAGGAGAACGAACCTGTGAAAAAAGAAAACTTGGAGTGTCTCAGTACTATCTAAAATAACTCAACAATTTCTCCCTGTTTTAAAAGCAGTCCTGAAAACAGATAACTCGCATTGCCTGAAAAATCATAAATACATCTGCTTTATTGTTTCAGGACAGAAAAAGTGGATGAAGTCATTAAGGAATGGGAAGGCTCTTTCTTTAAGGACAACCCTCGCTTAAGGAAAAAGTCCGTCTCCCTGCGTTTCGACCTCCACCTGGCAGCCACGGACGAGGGGTGTCTGCACACCAAAAAGAAAACTCTCCCTGACATCGAGGTCAGGCTGGTGATGAGGAGATCCTGCAGCATCCCCTCCATCAAACCTTAACCCCAGCCCGTTCCCCCAGAGAGCATCTCCAGCAGGCTCTGGGAACAAACTGCAGATGGACTCGCACAGCCGCTGTCTGCTACAGCCACACCTTACCAGGCACGCGGATTCACACGATAAAACCATACCAGTCCTCTAAAAAAAACAGGGAGAAGAGCAAGGCAGTTCAGATTCCAAGAAACCCAACTTCTACTAGTTTTATACTCTGGGTGCAGCCCTTTCATTTTCTCATGGTTGTTGTTTTTTGTAGAATTTCACAAAATATGACAAAATTTAAACTAGAACTTTATAGTTTGACATATTCTGCTTTTGTAAAGGAGAATTTGTCTTTTCTTTCTGGAAATGAGAAATGCGTATTTCACTCTCTTACATATTCAATATTGCATATATATAATGACTGGGGAATCCTTGCAATAATTTATATCACATCTGTCATAATTCTAGAAATATATTTTAAAATAATACTTTCTAACAGCAAAACTTACATACAAAGATGCTCTTAAAACACATGAACTATTAACAATTTTCTTTTGAAAGTGGCTGGTATTTTTAAATTCATTTTTTTAGGCAACAACTGAGCAAGAATGTCTTTCCCTTGCATCCTTATACATCTATTTTTAAAAGTGTTGTTACAATTCAGTAACACTTTAGCTGTGTCATTCCCCTGGTTTTGAAGCAGTGATTTCCCCTGAAAAATCAATCATTTTCATATGTGTCTGCACACACCTGTACTACAACTCTCTTAGCCAGGGTAAGTGAAATTACCCTCTAATTGTTCGAGTGTGAGGAGTCAACCAACCATTTTAATGCCGGTATTCCGGTAATTTTGTTTATTGTAACAGTGTGCATTAAAATATCTTCGACAAACTCCTCTTCCGACAAACATTAAGGGACTCTCTCCATCTGTGACAAGTTACTGTTACACCAGGGTACAACTGTTATTCCTTCAAATTAACCGGGCAAAATAAGGGCTAGAAATTCAAAGTCCAACTCAAGCAGGCCCCTTAGGAAGCCCCCCAGTCCTCCTCGGAGTAGCCGTGGGCAAACACAGAGCCCAGCAGGCGACCCTGCACGCAGAGGAACAGCCGTCCCTCCTCCTTCGTAACGTTATGGGACAATCAAAGACTCAAACCAGACTGAACCAGGACAAGAACGATTGTTTGTGAGGATTCTGCCCAGGACCTGATCTCAGCTCCCACCGGGATTGCAGGGGCTCAGAGTTTGGAAACCCCACGCTCCGGCTTTGCTGGATCCCGGCAGCGCGTACAGGATCGATTTCAGCGTCGGTATCTGCCTTATTACCTGTGGCATGTGCGCAAAACTGGTCCTACAGATTCCTTCGGAGTTAATTTACGCTTCTATCATTTGTTCAGGGTAACAGTGCATCGATATTGCCCCGTCCTGTCTGTACTGTATCAAGCTGGCTAATTATCCTTAACCTGAATCCCCGAGCTGGTGTTGTTACCTCTTGAGTACCTGGCATCCTGAATGTATCAGCCTGCTCCAGTATTTCCACTATGCAGCTTTTTATTTTCGTGCTTAGACTCCGTACATTTTACGATACTTGAATCTAAACTAAGTTTTAATTGCTTTAAGGCACTTTAAACAGGGATACCAACTTACCAAAGTAAATTGTAGTACTACAATAAAAAAAGTAATAAAATGGAGTTTGCCCATGTGTATTTTATGTGTGCATAATAAAAGGAAAGGAGTGAAAGAGAAATGCACAAGAAAAGCTGTAGATAGGAAAATCTGTAGCACTGTAATCAAGTGTTTCTAAGGTCTCCTCTGCAACTAGAAACACACAAATTCCCTCAGAATCTTTACCATAACACGTGTTTCCTGTGTTTTCTCCCCTTTCAGTACATATCTATCTGTTGCATTATTTACAAATTCCGTCCTATGAAAACAACTTACTCTTTTGTCCATAAACTAGTTGAATTTCCATGAGTGTGAACTCCAGTGTGGGCATCAAAACTGTAATACAACAACATCTCAGCCTGATTTTAGGTCATTTTAAAGCTGAATTAAAAAAATATAAGGCTGAAAAGCTTGATAATATGGCACAGAACTCTTCATTTCTGTGCTGCTAATAAAATACAGACCAGCTGAGCCTCTGCCAATGAGCAGCTGCAAAGAGCTGACGTTAAAAACAAGTTTCACTGTCTCAACCTACTTCCCAGTGAATGTCTGTCCTCATTCCAGAGTTTATGAAGCTGCTGGTAATTAAAACAGTTGGGCAAGAATAAGTTTTTACATCATCCCCCCCAAAGTGAGCACAGTGCAGAATAAACAGTTCCTTTAAATCGGTAAAACTACTCACACTCTGTACAGGACATTAAAAAGTGTACACAGGCGAACCCTTTACTATCACAACATGGAACTGAGGCAAAGAGCACAGCAAAAAAGAGGAATAAAACAAAGCGAGGAATACACCAGTGGCTTTGAAAACATGTAATTGTTCAGAACTATTAGCCTGGAATGTGTCGGTAAATGAACACCATAATAAATATTTCGGTAAGCTGTGGAAATTTATAACAACGTTAAATGAAGTTTACACTATCAGCAAAACTATTTTTAATAATTAGGGATGAATTCATGAAACCAGGGGGAAAACCAGGTTATTTTTCACTTCTTAACAAATATTTTCTCCCCTTTTCTTTACATTCTGCCTTGGTGAAGGTGGTGGACTAGAGTGGCTTGCTGAGGGTACGTGGCTGATATATGGCTGGCTGAGGAACCTTTTCAAATTTGACTTTCTTTCAATATCAAATTGAAGTCACAGATTATTGTGCTGCATGTCAACAAATGTCCACTGTGGGCACAGACGGCTCAGTGGTCTGAGCAGAGGAGGGCAGAGCTCTTGTCTCTGTTTGTTCATAAGTTTATTTAAGAATGAAAGCAAAGTGGACTAATGCAACTGCAGGCATTAAGAGAAAACGGCCCCGACTTGAAGCAACGTGGTTTCATGTTGAATTAATTTTAATTCTTTTCACCTTCTACCGCCCTTTGGGATTAGGCAGGTACCATCCCCTTGGCTTTCCTTCAAATCCACCTCCATAATCCTCCTTCATGAACGTCCGGAAATATATCTCACTGGCCACGTGAGAGCATTTCAACAGCAAACCCCAAATTTCGATCTCAGACCTTCCGTTTCAAACTAAAACTTTCAACATCGAACTTTCAAGTTTCACTGCCGGAGCCGCCGTATTTCGTTCGGTCGCTCGGACCATCCCCAGTGCGAAAAGGCTCCTGCGCTGAGTGCTGAGGTCCGAATCCTCCTCACCCCCTCAGAGCCACACGGTTCACTGTTTGCTATTTCTGCTCTTTTTATCTCCGTGTGTGCCACCTCGGCTGACTCCTGCGAGGAGCTGCGGGCGATTCCACCGCTCCACATGGCTCACCGCGCCCGCTACCTCTGCTCTTTTATCTCCGCCTGTGGTACCTCGGCTGACTCCGGCGAGGAGCTGCGGGCAACCCCACCGCTCCGCTGGGTAGTTTACAACCCCGTGCGACTCAGCAGCGCACTATCCGGAGCCGGTCGCGCTGATTTAGTCCACAATCACAGTATATATTATTTATTTAGATCGGGAGCCCCCCCCCCCCGCGACGCCCCCCCCTCCCGTGCGGCGGCGCCTCAGCGCCCGCCATGGCGGGAGGGGCCGCCCCTCACGGTGTGGCGTCCCGCAGATTCGCCACGGCTCCCTCCTTCCCTCCCTCCTTCCCTCCCTCCCGGGAGGGCGCAGAGAGGGCCCCGACCCCTCCCGGGAGGCTGCGGTGGGAGCGGGGCAGCCGAGGGAGCGGGGAGAGGGAGAGGAGGGTGTGGGGATCATCCCCCGGCGGGGCTGTGTCGAAAGCGCGGAGCGCAGCGCGCAGGCGCCGCCCCGGGCCGGGGGAACAAAGGGAGCGCGGCCGCGGGTGAGTCCGCGCTGGGTTCGGTCGGGCCGAGCGGGGCCCCGGCGGGCGAAACGGGCCCTCCCGGGGGCGAAACGCGCCCTCCCGGGGGCTGCGGGGCTCGGCAGGGCCCGGGCAGGGTGTGTGTGTTGGGGCGGGGGGAGAGCCCAGGTGCTCCCGCGGCCGCCTGGGGCCCGCTGCGGGCTCCCCGTGTGCCATCCCCGGGCCGCGGCTCTGAGGCCGAGGAAAGCTAAAAAAAAAAAAAATACTGTGTTACAGCGTTTGTTTTTTTTTTTATTTTACACCCCGGTGTAAAACCTGGCTGCCGGGAGGTTAAAACCTCGCCTGCGAGGCCGCCGCTGCCGGGCTTTGGTGATTTTATGTGCCCAGATACGTGGGTTTGGTCGTTTATACATTAATGCCAGATTTTTGAAAGAGTCAGTGCAAAATAATGGGCCGTGTTCTTCTTATTCCTTAATGGGAAAAAAAATATATTTACTTGAAAGCTTTAATGTGAAGATGAGTCTAAGCCTGCGTGTTCTTGCACAGCTGTTTAAGGCCGGATTCCTTGGAAAGTCCATTCGTTTTACGAAGAGAGAACACCTAAGTTTCCAAATGCTCTTTTGTCCTTATTCCGAAATTGGCAAACTCTTTGGGAATCAGTGGTAACGATACTAATTAAAGCTTCAAAGATCTGGGCGAGCAGAGGCACAGCACTCACTGGCGTGATCTTCTTTTGTCTTGCAGAAGTACAAATATAATGTCAGGTGGCTGAAAATTTGACTATCAAAATGTCAAGTAAGTTTTTTTCAAGATTTTTTTTCTTCCTTTAGCTTGATGAGTTAAAGATCTGGTTCAGCAGAACCTGTTTGTGAGATAATCCCGTTCTTCCTGAAAAGAAATACAGGAAGTGTAGTGGTTCCTGACCAAACTTGGCCTTAAATCACACTGTGGCTGATTCCTGGCATGTTGTTTTCATGGGAAATCCAGATATCACAGCTTCTAAATCCTGTTTGACTGCATTTTTGCTTTCCTTCCCTGTAATTGGTGTGCATATAAATGCACATATAGATTCTCCAGTCTTCTGCCCTGTGCAAATGCAAAGTCTTTCAGAGTAGAATTTCTGTCTTGTTTTTTTTTTGTAAATTGCTTTAAAAATGTTGGCCACAGCAGATGCCTTATGAAGAATTCGTTCAGATTTTCCAGAAAAAAAAAAAAAATTGTGCTTACCTTTCTATCTTAACAGAAAGGCCATCCTATGCCCCACCTCCCACCCCAGCTCCTGCAACCGTAAGTATAGTGATTTTTCTCATTAACACAGAGCCTTTAGTAACTTCCCAGAGCAATAATTATGGAGTGGCATCACCTTCCTGTATCGGAAACACAGACACTAATTAACGTGATATGAATTGTTTAAATTAATCTCATTCTTTTTTAAGCACTTTGCGAGAGAGGAGCTGAATAAATTTGTTTCACCTTTGAGGCTGGATCTTGCAGGCACTGAATTTTCTGTGAGCAGTCACTTGTCTGAAATGATTCACAGGGGGTTGCATCAGTACTGGAGTAGTTAAGAACCAACTGACATATTTAATTCTAAAACTTCCCACTGAGCCTGTGCCCAAATCACGGGCAGACAGTGCATTTTTTTTTTTAAGATGTTTCTGTTGTCCTGAGCTGCATTTCAGTGGAATGCAGGAATATGCAAAATCCTGTCACACTGGGACAGAACAGTGAAACACTCCTGATGCCAGTCTTGCACTCCTTGAAATCACTGGTATTTTGGAGTCCAGGACGTGGGAAGTATTTTACTTTCTAGTAAAGTGCTGTGGGATCACACAGAGGGAAACATGAACGGGAGCTTTGTATCCTGTCCAGTGCCATTCCTGGATGGCAGGGAATGCTTTGAGAGCAAATGCTCCTCTTTGGTCACATTTCTGAATAGTTTGGATTTTATGATAAATCCTTTGTACAGAAGAATGAGCAAAGAGGCTCTAGTGATGATTTTTATTTTTTTAAACCAAAGAAGATTGGAAAACTGTTGCCCAACAGTGTGTCCCTGATCTCTGCAGGATGGGAATTAGATGGAATGTGATCCTTCAAATTTATTGTGCCGTACTTTACTTGTAAAGAGGCTTGAAAATGATATAGTTCATAAACACAAGTTATGTTTCCGTAAGTTTACACAAATAAAACTTGGTTTGCGTAGTTTGTTCAGAGTTTTCATTTTGCACAGACCTGTGGCAGTGTTAGGAGGGACATGATGGATCCACCCTGAGCCCTGGATTGCTGCCTGGAGAGCTGTGCACACACAGGGCATTCCCTTGGGACGTAGCATGGACAGAGATGTTAAATTGTCTGCGTTGCTGTGGTACAGCCCCTCAGAGGGGTGCCTGAAACACATGTCAGAACTGCAGCCAGCGATGTGCATTGCCTGTCTAACAAGCACCTTTTCTTGTATTTGCAATTATATTCTGTGCAGTCCTTCAGGTGATGGTCTGTGCTCTGCTAATGCAAGTCGTGAAGTAGCCAAATAACCTTGCTTGTTCTTCCACAGCCAGTTCCAGGTGCTACAGTGGACAAAGTCCCAGTAATTCTCCTAACTGCAATACTGTAGCTGAAATAAAAAGTCTCCACGCGTTGCAAGGTGGTTCCCTGGTAACGTTTAAATCCTGTCTTGCAGAAATAAAGAATTAAGCAGACGGAGATTACAATTGTCACCTGGTTTTTTTGAAGAGGTGTAGTTCAACATATGCAAAACCTGTTGTTATGGTAATACAAAAAAACCTACAGTAAAATGGTGTCTTATGAAGTAGTGAGTGTGTATGTCATGAGCCCAGGCATACAGATGAGCACATGTGACTGAGTTAAAAAGCTTGGCAATAAAATCTCTGTGGAAGGCTGAGTGTTAAAGGGTAATTTTCCTCTGCACTTGTATGTTAAGAAATAAAATCCTGCAGCGTGTCTGCCTTTACGTGAAACCTCCAGAGTTACTGTAGTCAGCTCCTAGGGCAACACTGTTCAGTGTCTGGGTGTGTCATGCTTTGGTTCTTGGAGTCCTGAACCAATTTGTAGAATTTTTGTAATTGTGATCTAGAACAGGTCCACTCAGTAAATCCCTGGGAAAGACTGTAGGAGTGTTTACTAAGGCTACTGGAGAGAGGGACACTGTGGGGATGGCAATCACATGTCTAGAAACACTCCAGGCTCTCATGAATCCTGATGGAGTGATAGGACCACAACAGTCAGGATTTAATCACGGTCACTGTTAAATAGCTGATCTATTTTTTCCAACAAAATTTGATTGGGAAGTGGGGGATAATGGAAGAAGGTAGAAATTTAAGCGAGGAGGGGAATATAGGGAACCCAGTGACACTTGAAGTGTCCTTAAGATAAGTGAGAAGGGAATGTAAAGAACTCAGATTTTTCTCTGCATGACTGAGGTGGGAACAAATTGATCCACTTTCATGAATGAGTTGTCTTGGATTGGGTGGTCTGTTCAGACTAGTTTGTAGTTTCTAACCTGTAGATCTTTTTGCAGAACTAGAGTTCCTCACTCTGCTTTATGACAGAGGGATGTCTCGGGGAATTGTCTTCAGCCACTGGCAGTGGTGCACAGATGGTGCTTTGAGAGATTTCCTCCCCCCTCCTCGTTTGTTGGGAAGGAAGAATGCTGGGAAGAAAATCAGGCAGGGGTTTTCATTGGTGTAAATGTGGATACAGGGGATTTCTGCCCCATCACTGGGTGCTGTGTCACCCTGTAACCTTCATCGTTTGGATATAAGAGTCTTCTGAATTCCTTGGTGGCTTATGTTGGAAAATTTTATTAGCAATCAGCTGGATTTACAGAATACTCGTTTAAATAAGTTGCACAGTTAATAGAAATAAAATCACCAACTTCAGACAGAAATTTGTAGTGACACATTTGCTTAAAAGTCCTGTTTCCTTACTAGGTTTATGCTGGAGTAAGTTGTGTGTGTTGGGAAGACACCGACTGCTACACCTCATTGCTTGTTTGAATTCTGGTTGCTTTTGCATGCCATATTGCAGTTCATTTTCATTTCTGTGTTTTCCTCGTTTGAGCTCATTTCTCATTCGTGTTTTTGTCTCATTTGTTTCCATCAGCAAATGCCCAGCACCCCAGGGTTTGTGGGATACAATCCATACAGCCATCTGGCCTACAACAACTACAGGCTGGGAGGGAACCCGGGCACCAACAGCCGGGTCACGGTAGGAGAATCAACTATTACATCCTCCAGCAAACACCAGGATTTGACCAGAAATGGCTTTAGGGTTAGGTTCTTCAGAGTCTTGGCTGCTGCCACTTCTTTATTAAAAAAAAACAGCTTACTTCTGACTCTTATTCCCCACCCTCCCCCCCTTTCCCCCTTCACTCTGAAACTTTTTGCAGGAAAATGAACTTCTGCTCAGCAGGGAGAACTGGTGATGGTTTATGATGCAGAACTCCAAAATGACAGACTTTGTGGTCTTCAGTGACCACTGCATGCGTAGGGAGGAGTTCTGTAGCTGGGTAGAAATTGTTGGAGGGGGGGAACTGCTCATTTTGCTGAGGTGCACTGGCACAAAAATAAGGAAGAGCGTTTTGCAAACTGGAGATCGTTGACAGTCGTTGCATCATCCTGTTGAGCCATACGAGAGGTGCAAGCCTTTATTATTCTTTCCAGGCTTAGACTGGTAATAACTGCACAGTCCCAAGTTCAGTCATTATTTTTTCAACAAAAGTGTGGTGATAATAAAACAGAACCCTTTCAGCTCTTATATATGTCAGTGTGTGGGAAATGGATGTTACATTCATTTTTCGTGGAGTAAACAAAGTGAGGAGGAGACAAGTGATGAGGGAGGTGACAGGTTCATTTCAAACACGGATGAAGTGCTGAGAATTGGATGGAGTTAGGAAACAAAAATAGACTGGGGTAATGTAACATTTTCATAACACAACAGAGTAAACCCCTGATGTGCTTTTTTTTTTAATATCTCAAAACTTCAAGGTTTTTTCATGTAAGACTTTGTACCTTGAAACATCAGTTTGGAAAGTGATACCAAGATTTCTCAAGGACCAAAATGCATGGTGCTTTGAATGAAAGTGTACTCCTTTTATGCCTCTCATATAAACCTTCTTTCAAACTTCACATATGAAGTTCATTCTATTTGTTAAAGCATTTACAGAAAGGACCTTCCCCTACAAGCTGGAATTGACTGAACGGACACTATTTCCTTACACGAGAATAAGTCAGGTTTTGTCTGAGAACTTCCATTGTTTCTGTATGTCACAAACATACACAGCCTGCTCTGCCATGCATATCCCAGTATATGGATGGTGTCTTTAAATCCCTCTTAATTTAAAAGCATTGAACAGTTTCCGTTAATGTTTTTCCAACCCATCTGTACGTGTATCTGTGTATACATTCTGGTGATGCATATACCTCATGCACATTATTTATACACAGTTCTGTATGCATTGTTCATAGAGCTCCATAAATTCAGCAGAACAAAAAAAAAACTTACCGGGAGTTAAAATTGGAAAACCGAATGTGGATCGTGGGCCTTCTGGGCTACACACAAGTATTGATCTGTGGGCCACAGTCCTGAAAGGTCTTGAACCTTTATATTTTTATTTAAATGCACCCACTTAATATAACAGAACTCCTGGAAGTGCTGGAGGAGGGGAGGGTTTCAGACCCTGCAGGTGACAGGGGCTGTGATGGCACTGCACTGTTCTAGGAGGAAACCCTGTGGGGTGTTCTGTGGGTTGAGGGGACACGAGGGGAGGCAGCAGCTTTCCAGCAGCAGTTGGTGCTCAGTGTCCTTTTGTGTAGTGCCAGCAGTGCCTGGCAGTGTCAAAGCCAAGGCAAGATAGAGCACAGGAGCATGTTACAGGCTAATTGGGACAATTAATTACAGCTTGGCTACGAGCAGAGCACACATTTACAGTTCAGCTGCATAGGGTTGTTTTCTTTTTATCATGAGTCTGTTAATTGGCTCCAAATTACCACTGACGAATTTTGCAGGCGATTGCTAAAATTATTTGGTGCATCTCTAACTTAATGCTTTTAAACTTCCTGCATATCTTTTTTTCACCTGTGCAGTAGCCACACTAAATTTGTCGAAACAGGGAAAATAAATTGGTCACCAGAAGTGAGGAAAACCAGTCTGCTGGGATTGGTGTCTCCATGGCAGTTCCATGGCAGTTCAGTTTTGAGAACTTGGAGCCCTTCTGAGGATTTGTCTAGTTACTGCTCTGTAAACTTACAGAGAAAAGGGCAAACTTAGGTTGGAGATCACTGCTGTGAGGACCATCTCTAGTTAGTGGCTGTTCACAAACTGGGTCTTTTTTTTGGTGGTGTTGTTTGCTTCTCTCGGTGGGGGTGTGTGAATGCACGAAGAGTGAGTGTTTTCCAACACTAGAGCATGCGGAAACTGCCCAGCAATCCCATTAACGAATGGATTTATCCGGTTCTTTTATAGGCTTCCTCTGGTATTACCATTCCCAAGCCCCCCAAACCCCCAGACAAGCCCCTGATGCCCTACATGAGGTACAGCCGGAAGGTGGGTATTACCGTGTCCGTCAGTTAATAAAGTCGGTGTTGGTTTGTGCTAACAATTAATTGCTATGATCTTAGTTTCAGCTTCTAAACGTTGACTCCTAACAGCCTGCGCTCTCTTAAGGGGATGTAAAGTCCAGAGTCTGCCCTGCAGAACAAAGGCAGCAGTAGTCTGGTCACACAGTTGCCAATTTCTTGGGGGGAAAAAAATTGCTAAAATGCTAATTCCTACCACTGTCTGCTGACAAGGATCCACCCCGCCACATTCAGAAGTTCCTGTGACTTACTGACAGAACTTTTTTATATAAAGGAAGTATTCCTTGCGTTTTCTGGGCTTGGTGCAGTGCTGTAGCTGGACTGAAGAGTAGCAATGAGTGGACTTTGCATGTTCTCCTTCACCACCCTAGCCCGTGGCAACGTTCGCTTCGCTATTCTGTGAACTGTGTGACAGAAATAGGAGAGAGACTCTTGTGGAGTCTGGAGTCTGATGGGGCGTGGGGAGGGCATGGCAGCCTGGCTGAAGCAGGTGAGCCAGAAGGAATTTCTTCCACTTCTGGTAAAGTATCTTTACCAGCCTGTCTGTCTTAGGCCAAAAAAACATCAACACACAAAAAAAAATAAAATAAAAAAAAAAAAAATCAAGTGGTGCAGCAAGAAATTACACTGGCAGCTCTCCTTTTTTTTTTTTTCCCTATAAAGTTAGAGACCTTTTTGGTGGAGTCAGAACTTGTTGGAACTCAGATTGATCAGCAAGACTGAAATATTGTGAAATGTTACATTCTGATCTGAAAAGCTCAGTCTCTTTGTCATAATCTACTGCTGGATGTGTTTACTCAGTAGCATTTTTTTTCCCCGAGATGCAGCGATGTGCATTTAAGAAGAGAATTGAGAGGGTTAAAGGCAATATTCCCATGAGACCAAAGCCACTCAGCAATTGCCTGGTTCAGTAGCTGGCTTCCTACTGACTTCCTGCCCCAGAAAATAATCCAGATAGTTTAGACAGACTCATTCGTAGCTTAATCCCGTTTTTCGTGGTGATTCCCAGAAAGAACACTGAGATGACAATATAAAATGTTTAATTTGGAAGTATTTAGATATCATTAGTAAAGCTCCAGCTGTTTCTGTTAAGGTCTGGGACCAAGTGAAGGCGTCCAATCCCGATTTGAAGTTATGGGAAATTGGCAAGATTATTGGAGGAATGTGGCGAGATCTCACTGATGAAGAGAAGCAAGAGTATTTGAATGAATATGAAGCTGAAAAGGTAAATGGAAGAAATCTGGGATGTTTATTACAGCTGATTCTTCTAGGAACTGGTCTGAGAAGAAAAATTCATCTTCCCCATGCAGGGGTGTTTGAGGCATTCACGAGAGCCCTGTATGTAACTTAAGTGGAAGTTTGTCCTGACACGCCTCTTAGATTTTTTTTAAAATAACTGTGCATCAACTGTGACTGGTCGGTTTTTAGACCTAATTCAAAATGAAGTATTTATAATTGAGTGTCGATTTTAACTGTTTAATGAATGGATTTGATTGTACAACATCAGTATTGAAAAGATTGTCTCAACACCAAAATCCTCTTTCAAAACTGGTGCTCTGCAACTACTGCTGTTGTCATGAACGTGTTCATAAGAGACTTCCAGTCACGTGGGGTTTGGTTTTCCTGGTGGAACTCCACACTGTGGCATTAGTGTCTTGTTTCTTAATAGAAAATGCTGCCACCTCTAGGGTTTTCTTGTGCTTTTGTTTTGGTTTTACTGATCTTAATGACGAGAGATGACAGCTCCTCGTGTCTGGGTTGGTAAGTGTCGAGCACCTGTACAAGGCTGTTCTTGTGATTTCTCAGGTACAAAGGGAGAATTGTCCAGCTGATATGCTGTGTTTACACCTGGCGGGCATCTGGGGCTGTGGATACCTGGTCAAATCTCAGCTGGTTCTATGCCAAGGCAGTAGAGAAGTGCTGCAAACTGGGTGCTCTTAGCTGAAAACAAACAAAAAAAAAAAGCAGGAATTCTATATTTTACCTTCTAATGATGTTTAGATTGTAAGCTCCTTGGGGCAGGGGCCAGCTGTTTTCCATTTGTGCAGTGCCCAGGCAGGAGGATTCTGGTCCTGATCATAAAGAAAACAAGACTTCTAGGTACCTTTAACAATATTGTAGATTATATTTCATTTTTCATTGGAAATACCTTAAATCACTATAAAAAAAAAAAATCTTAAAAGTGAGATTAAAGAAAGCAGTTCAAAGGGAGAAGGTATTTCAAAGAAGGTGAAAATAGTGCTGCCATCCTGCTGCAGAAGGAGACAGGAATCTGGCTGCAGCTCTCTGTGTCATCCCAGTGCAGGCATGGGCCAAAGAACGGACAAATCGTAAGTGGTTTTGAAAACTGGTTCATGACACACTGGAATAAGGAAAGAGAAGAAAAGCAGAATCACAGATCTAGTTAGAACTCCAGAGAATCATTGAGAATATTGTATGTTTACTAATTTTATCTTAACCAGAGCTTGATCATAAGCGCCTTGTTCTGAGGTGCTTGGAGTCTGAAATCTCAGCAAACGAAGCTGTCCTAAGACTTTCAGGTAGCGAAACTGAAACGGACCTAAAGGCCCAGCCGTGTTTTTAAAGCACGAACGGACTATGGAAGAAGTTCTGAGTTGTAAAAGAGAAAGACTGGGAGAACCCGGTCCCTGGTGTGTCAGCCAGCCGGGCCCAGGACAGCCCTGTGAGCTGCGCGGGGCGACGGTTGTGTCGGGGCGGGAGTCGCCCGGTGGTGCGATCAAACCGTGTTGGTCACGTTTCAGATCGAGTACAACGAGTCCATGAAGGCCTACCACAACTCCCCTGCCTACCTGGCCTACATCAACGCCAAGAGCCGCGCCGAGGCCGCGCTGGAGGAGGAGAGCCGGCAGAGACAGTCGCGCATGGAGAAGGGGGAGCCCTACATGAGCATCCAGCCCGCCGAGGACCCCGACGGTAAGCGGAGCGGGGCCCGAGTGCACTGCCGGTGGGACAGGCTCAGCACAGGACCAGCAGCAGAGAGACACAGAACCACCCCTGCCCACCTTCCACGGCGCTTAACTGTGGCTGCCTGTCTGTTCTGGTGCCTTTGATACCGATTTTCTTCGTCACCTTTTACTCCATAACAAAGCTGACTTTGTTCCCAAAAGTAAGGTGGCACCCGTGGCAGAAGTTATCCCAACCCTTCTTAATTAAGTGTGAAGTAATGCTTACAGTTCAAACCAAATCAGTCTGCTTACAGCTTTAGCATATGCATTAGAAAAGGCTTAAATGCCTGATTTAATCCAGCTTGGGTGGAATGTTGTGCTTTATTAACAGAAGCACATAAATCTGACAGGCAGAGTTCTGGTGCGATTAAGAGCACCTGAACTTTTCGGTGTGTTCAACAACTGTCATTTGAGATTGTTTAGGGAGTGAGGTGCCCTTGCTGCTGACAAGTTGATGAGAAAATTCTGAAAGTTTATTTGACTGCAAGGAAATGCACCCCACCCAGTGGGAAAAGTCAGCCCCACACACCTCATGGCTGCTTTTAAACTCATCACCAAATACTTGTTGAAACCTGAGGGTGAAAAATGTACTCAGTTACACCCTTTTTTTTTTCCCTTCCCCCTTGTAAAAGCACACCTCTGAGATAAAGCTTAGGGCAAACAGCACTTTCCCCTGTGTGAGGTAATTGCAACATTTATGTAAATACATTTAGTATTGGACTGGCTGGAACTTGGGGATTTGAGATTCTGTTCTGTGCTGCCTGGACCAGGTGAACTTGGGCAGAACCAGCCATTATCTCTTTTTGCTTTGTTTTAAACAGATATGTCAATGAGAAAATGAACATAACACTTTGAAAACAAAGAGGACAGAAACTTTAATTTGATTAGTTCTCTCCTCTGGTAGTATCTCCTGGCATGGTATTAGGCTTCTCCTTAAGATTGCTGTGAATAGTTGGAAGGTCATCTCCATTAGGAATATTTGACGTAAATTTAATTCAACTTTTGGACTTTCTGGGATATAATTCGTACTTGTTGCTGAACTGATTTCTCTTTGGAGAAATGCATTTACTAATAAATAGAATAGATTAAATAAATAGAATACTCCTAATACATTCCTATGAATTTTCAGTGATGCTCAATCATGTATCACTGCTTCATGCTTTCAGTCCTTCAGTGTTTCAAAAATAAGTGGTTTTGGTCTGTCCTACAAAGGTTATTTACAGAGGGGTCGCTGTCCTGCTTGCATTTTGCACTGGGTTTCGCTCTGCTAGCGTGATTAATCAGGGATGGTTCTTTTATTCGCTGTGTTAATATTCCCTCTTACTGTGGGAAACGTGGAAAGCAAGGCAGTCAGCAGCTAGGCCGGTGGCAGTTCCAGCTGTGGGAGAGGCGTGTGAAGTGGGCTGTGAGAGCTGTGCCAGGGGAACGCCGTGCAATTAATTCCCTGGTGCTCCCTGTGTGTTCCCGGGCGCTCCGTGACGTGCCAGCGCCACGCCGGGGTTCCCGTCCCACACGGCACTGTGGGGACAGCGACAGCCTCGGGGCTCCCCGTGCCACTGAAGCACTTTCCCCCCCCCTCCCCGGCCTCGTGTTGCAGATTACGACGATGGGTTCTCCATGAAGCACACGGCCACGGCGCGGTTCCAGCGCAACCACCGGCTCATCAGCGAGATCCTCAGCGAGAGCGTGGTGCCCGACGTCCGCTCCGTGGTCACCACAGCCAGGATGCAAGTCCTGAAGCGCCAGGTTCAGTCCTTAATGGTTCATCAGGTAAAGAGGAAGGCCGTGGACGCAGCTGAAACGTGGTGGTGTTGGGCTGGACTCCAGGTCTCGGATCGTTTGATCGCTTACATGACTGTTCTTGCTGGGTGTCACGATCTGTGCACTCCAAGAGCTAATCCCTGGGTTTGCTTGGGAGCTGCAGGACGTGAGACTTCACCACCTGGGCTGTTTTGTTACTGAGGATCATGTTAAACTGTACTTTGTTCTGTAGGATATCCTAGGTATTAATTCCATAGCTTTTCATTATGACATACAGCCCTCTGTATTATTACAGCATAAGTCTGCTGTAAGGTGGAGTTGTGATTTTGGGTACCTGACAACTCATTACCTTGTTTGTAATGAATTTTTTTTGCAGTAAATTGTCCCTATTGTAACATTTCTAATTGAGAGGTAAATTCATACAAGGAAATCTGGTGAGGTCACACCTGCATGTTTCACCCAGCTTTGACTGGGCACATGCCTGTATTTTCCAAACACTCATGTTACCAAAAGAACCTTGTCAGCATGGTCAGTGTGCGTGTGGGTGAAGTCAGACGAGAATTAGGTAGAGGTGTGTTGGGTTTTTTTAATTAACAGATTATTTGGAGGGTGGAGGGGGTGGTTTCCCTTCTTTCCTTTGAATTGTGCTCTGTGTTATGAGAATGTAATTGATGTGGGAGTGTGCCTCTACCTGTGGGCTGTGTATATCCAGACCTGAGGGGTGCAGATTAGGAAAGAAAACGTGCACATTTGATGCTGGAAGCTTCATTTACAATATGCCTGAACTGCTGCAGGGACCCATTTACTGTTCATACTTTTCAGTATGAACTTCTGAGCTGTTGCCTGTCAGATCAAGGCAGGCAGAAGGATGTTTATGTATTAGAGCAATATATAAAAATAAACCCATAGAAATATTTTTGTGCATAGCTGTAGCTTTACCCGGTTCTCAGGTGACTGCACAGTGAAGTTCTTGCCATTCATTTCACTTCCAGCGTAAACTCGAAGCTGAGCTGCTGCAAATTGAGGAGCGTCACCAGGAAAAGAAGAGGAAGTTTTTGGAAAGCACAGAGTCCTTCAACAACGAGCTCAAAAGGGTACAATTCACTTTTCTTCACTTTCTGTGAGGAAGCTGCTGGTTCCCCTCTGGTACAAGTGCGTCAGTTCAGTTGTGTGCAATGACCCAGCTGGTGAGGCAGTGCCCTGGGGTGGGTGGTACAAAGCACAGGACGATTTCCTGCTCCTTCAGTGACCTTTAGTGGGGACATGGGGCCAGTACAGTTCCTCCAGGCTGGACCTGAGAAGGAGCACCTGAAGGAAGGTGAAGCCACTGTGGAGGGCACACTCTTCTCCTTGGCTGTGTTCAAATAACAACCTGTAGGTTGTTTATTTATCCCCTCCCCCTTTATTTTTGTTAATATGCCTGTATGTCCCTAGTGACCGAAGATTCTGATATAAACTTTGTCAAATCAAAGTTACGTTGCACACGGAAATACTGAACTCATCATTGGGTGCTTACTGATGTTCTGTTTCTCAGCCTGAGGTAGTAAAAGAGCTTTCTTCCTTTCTAGTTATGCAGCTTGAAGGTGGAAGTGGATATGGAAAAAATTGCAGCTGAGATTGCCCAGGCTGAGGAACAGGCTCGCAAGAGGCAGGAGGAAAGGGAAAAGGAGGCAGCGGAGCAAGCTGAGCGCAGTCAGAACAACCTGGCAGCTGAGGAGGAGCAGGCAGCCAGCAAGGGGGAGGAGAAGAAGGAAGAGGAGAGCACTCCGATGGAGACAGGTAACTGCACCTGAACACCTGCTGTGGAATCCTCCCAGCACCTCAGAGGGTCTCTGAGGAGCCCCAGCTCAGCCAGGAGGACAGTTCACTGCATCTTGGTGAACACAGGGGTTTGCTTTCTTACTCAATTACTCATTCTTAAGAGGGGAGGGGATAAGAACACACAGAGCCCCATGTCGTGCTTTGCGTGTGATGTACCCAAGGCAAAAAAAATGCTCTCTAAACCTAAGTTAGACATTGGTTTACTGGGAGAAACTGGGAGGGTTTTCTCGTCCCAGTGTCTGTGTCTAGCAAAGAGGATGGAACAGCTGCTTCTCAGGTGGATTTTCCAGCTGCTTTGTGCTCTGGACAATGCTGCTGGATTCAGGGGTCTCAGTGGCTGGTACCTCAGTGAGTCACTGCTGCAACAGCAAGAGCATAAGGAAAGGGGGCCAAGGAGTTTTGAATTCCAGTGTTTCTGATTTAACAAGGCTTTCCTGTGGCTGGAATTCTGAGGTCAGGCATCTATGGGTGACATCAGGATGCTGCGTGGCAGGACCAGGTGCATCCTCAGCAGCGAGGTCCCTGAGCTGTGCCTGCCACTGCACGTTCCGAGTGACACAACTGCCGTGGAACACTCGGGTTTGTTACAGCCAAGTCCCAATTGCACAACCTAAATAAACGCGTTGGCGCGCGAGTGACGCCGAGAAATGTGTTATTCCAGAGGAGCCTCACGCGGAGGAGAGCGCAGAGAACCAGCAGAACGGTGAGGAGGGCACCTCCACCCCCGAGGACAAGGAGAGCGGGCAGGAGGGGGTGGACAGCACGGCCGAGGAGGGGACCAGCGACAGCAACACGGGCTCGGAGAGCAACAGCGCGACCGTGGAGGAGCCGCCCGCGGACCCCACGGCCGAGGAGGGCGACAAGAAGGAGTAACCACTGTGTCTGTAATGAAGTACTGTGTGATCTCAGAACGTGCCCCGCGGCTGTTGTACCTCCCCTGCCTCTGTCAGTTGTCTCCAAAGTATCCCCGGGGGTTGATGGCACCTCAGGGTACCGGTGTAGCGATGTGAGGGGCCCTGTAGAGGCACAGGGCCGTCCTGCAGCAGGCAGAAAAGGAGCCTTCTGTGTCTAAGCACAGCTGTTGCAGTGTGGAGAGGGGCTTGTATCACTTGGAATTCTTCCCTAGAAAGACAGATTTGGGTTTAGTTTTAAGTGAGAAATCGGGACTTCTCTCTTCCTTCTCGTTCCGTGGCCGCCGTGACTGATGGTTTTTTCCAAAGGCCCTTCCTGTCCCTGTGTGGCAGCAGTGAGCTGCAGGTGTGCCTCAGCCAGGCTGCAGCCCTTTCTGGAGGGGCTGGAACGTGACTGAGGCGGTTAAAGCTGATGTTATTACGGAGCAAAGGCCTGATGTCACCTGGAGCCTCTCCTGTCCCACCACTGCTGCGTCCTCCAGCGCTGTGCCAGCCAGGGGCAAGTTCTGCTGCAGCTGCCCCAGTCTTTGCTTTTAAAGAAGGCTTTCAGTCCTCAGGAGCAGCTCTGGAACGAGGCTGAAAGATGGGGTTTAGGGGTTTTTCGGTGTAACTTGGTTGTGTTTCTAGAGGAGCTGCTCTTCAGTGGTGGAAACCTGCTCGTGGTCTGCGTGCAGCGTGTCAGGAGATCCAGTTCCGAAGGACTCAGTGTAGCCTTGCAGTAAATGACACAGCTTCAGGGATTTTTTTTCTGTGGTGCAGGATTCCTCTCAGCAAGCTTTTGCTTTTCTTTACCAATTAACTCCTTTTTTGCTTCAGGGAGACCCTGATGTGGCCTCAGCCAGAGCCCTGGCACAGTACAGAGCAGGAGAGCGTTTAAACATGCACATGTTCTCTGAGCAGACAGTCACTGATACAGCACAAATGGTAAAAAAATAGTAGTTTTGCTTGTCATGAGCTTTCAGAACCTCTGGGAACTACAAGAAAAGGCCACAATTTGCCCTATATAAGCAAAAGCCCTAAAAAAACAAAAATACACTTAATTGCAACAACAGCCACAGGCAACTTCTTGACTTTACAACTGAGAGAGCACGTGATGCTTCAATGAATCAATGTGTTTTTACAGAGCAGTGGGTCTATGAGATGGTGTTTTTTAAATCCTTTTGGTCTTTTTTTTAAATGGTCTAAAAAGAATAAAATTCAACGCGTTTGGTTTTTTTTTTTAAAACTCACAGTGGTCTGTTCTTGTCTTTTAAGGTCATGGCAGTGTTTGGTTCAGAGCTTTCATCAGCTGTTCTCCTTCTCAAGCCAGAGGAGAATAAACACATGGGATTTGATTTCTTACAGATACTGTAGTGCCTGGACTGGGGGCCACCCCCCACAGGGCTCAGGTGAGACTCCACACCTGAGGTGCTGCAAACCCTTGTTGTGCAACAGCTTTTATCTGCAGCAGCCCTGCGTTCTGCAGGTGAGGGGGGTGCTTTTCATCTGCTCCAAATTCCCAAGGTGTATGTAAATAACTCATTATTGGCAAAGACGGGTGTGTGCAGCGCAGGGTGTGTCCCTGGGGGAGTGGAGTGGAGTGGGTGTCATCTTCACGGGTGAAATAACTTCTCTGAGCGCATGAGAACCTGAACAAATGCCCGTGGGCAGTGTTGGAGCTCTGGCCAGCCCCGTGGTGCCTGGCAGAGGTGCCCATGAGGGACTGGAGCATCAGGGAGCTGGTGCAGGAGAGGGACCGGCCTCGGGAGAAACGCGGCCCCTCCGCTGTGCTCCTGCACCAGCCCTGCCTCAGAGCAGCCCCCCGGGGCTCTGATGGGTCCTGTGCCCCCCTGCAGGTCCTCAGCAGGGCTGGGAACCCTCCCAGGAGGAAGAGGCCTCTGGCTTTGCTGCTGGGCTCACTGGAGGAGCTCTTGGCTGGGTGCTCTGTCTGGCCAGTGAGTGGGCACAGCCGTCCCCACGGGGTGCTGAGGGCTGGCAAGTCCCTCACACCCCAGGGGGACTGGCAGGGGAAGCCAAGAGGCAAACCCAAACCCTTGCATCTTGCCAAGAGGGGGTTGTTTTCTTTGGTTTGTTTTTCTCTTCAAGAAAAACCAGGGGTTTCCGAGTCCGAGTCGGGCGTTGCGACCTCTGACACCAGCACGGTGCTGCTGCTGGTTTGCTCTGCAGGAGGAGGTTGAGCCAGTGTCGGGTTGTTCTCAGAAATACGCTTTTATCTCACCACAAAAACACGCCACGGTAAAAGTTATTAAGATACCTGGGTTAAAAAAAGAACCGTTCTTAAAGGGGTTTGGAGCTTGGCTCCCCAGGAAAGACGAAAGTCTCGTGTTTGTGCAGCAGCTGAACTTTCAGAGGAGAAAAAAAGGCTTCTGGAAAAACAAAACAAGGGTTAAAAAAAAAAAAAAAGGGTAAAAAAATCACTTGTGTATCACCTGGGCAAGTCTTGCCAAGCTGCTCTGCCTGGAGCCAAACGAGCTGCAGACGCCGC
Source organism: Myiotriccus ornatus (assembly GCA_036023395.1). NCBI lineage: Eukaryota > Metazoa > Chordata > Aves > Passeriformes > Tyrannidae > Myiotriccus > Myiotriccus ornatus. Next base: position 2,057,748 of record JAYRBT010000081.1, on the reverse strand, counting down.
TTACAGAGAGGATTATGCTGGTGACAGAAAGAAATAAAACAGATTAATGGAGCTTTGCAGGGATGAAATATCAAAGCCAACCTGAACACTGGCACAGAGGGGTGGCTGGGGCAGCCTGTGTGTGTCGGAATCAGAGCCCATTCAGAGTGTTGAGCTGGTGCAGCTCAGGGCAGGAGTGGAGACACCCCGTTCCCTGCACCTTGGGGGGCTCAGGGGAGCAGGTCCAGAGCCCCTGAGAGTAGGGAGGTGAGGGTGGAGAGTGTGTGTGGAGCAGGGTCGGACCCTCGCTCTGATCAGGCCTTTGCCAAGGTCCCTCCAGCTCCAAGTGCAGCCTCTATACCTGCCCCGTCCCAAGGAGCCAGGGGTGGTTTATTTCTCCTTCCCCCACGTTTTGCCCTGAACCCCCAGCCACGCAGGCCTTGCTGTTTATTTTTCTCAGAAAGCAATTTTTTTCTTCAATTTATCAAGAGCTGCTCAAAGCAAATGTTCCACTGGCCACCAATCCAGCCCCTCGTGCTGCCAGCGCCACTACCCCAGCGCTGTCCCTGCTCCTGTGCTGACCTCCCTCCATTCTCTTAACTGACAAGTGTTCCCAGCAGTCCCAAGTGCTGGAATATTGAGGAAAAACACCCCTCACAGCCGACTGGAGATGGAAGTGGTGCAGGTTGTGTGCTGGCAGAGGTGTGTGAGCTGGAGCAGGCGCTGCCACCAGGAGTCCCCACGAACCTGCCCAGAG
>JAYRBT010000081.1:2026302-2056912 GCA_036023395.1 Myiotriccus ornatus | reverse complement strand
TGCAGGTTGTGTGCTGGCAGAGGTGTGTGAGCTGGAGCAGGCGCTGCCACCAGGAGTCCCCACGAACCTGCCCAGAGAGGGACTGCAGGGAACGCACAGTCCTACCCTCTCTGTAAACTGTGAGTAGCTCTCTTTCCTTGTAAAGTATCATCAGTGCCTGCCAGCAGCAGAGCAGATGCTCTGTGAGAGTGCTCAGGGCTTGAAACAGCACAAACCATCCCAGCTGTGAGTTCAGCTCCCCCCGACCCTGCAAGCTGCTGGTTGTACCAGCTCGTGGAGAGGTGCTCACAGGCCACTCACCTGCAGCAGCCCCGAGCTCTCCAGGCACCTGGGTACAAAGCTGGGGGTGCTGCACTGCAGAACCAGGGGGTTCAGTTACATCAGGGAGGCAGGAGAGCTGGAATTCCATGTTTTTCCAGGCAGGCACCAGTCCCATCCTGGTTGCAGCCAGGACTGGTTGTACCTTCACGGACCTGCAGCGCGTGGTCAAGACTCTGAACGCTCATCCCAGGGCTCGGATCCCCGGGTTTGAAATCCCCCCTGTGTTTGCAGAGTGTTACTGACTGGCAGACTCTCCTGGGGGGATCTGATAACCGAGAGGGATCAGACACTCCTCTCTTAGAGCCTGGATCCTGCTTCGGGCCTGGCTCGCTGTTTGTGCTCTCAGTTCCCTTCTTTCGCTTTGACGTTTCTTTTTCCACGGCCTTCGAGGGGTTTTTTGAAGTGGTTTTGCACTTATCAGGCTGCTGTCTTATTTTTTTTGTAAGTCATCACGTACAGCTTCACTTGTGACTTCCAGAAGTCAGTAATTTCTGTCAACAACCTGTTTCAATTTGCTTTGTTCACTCGGTTCTGTTTAAAAGGCAGGAAAAAGCCATTTTAGTTTTGGCACCGGTTTTGGGGGGCGTGGGGGGAAGCCAAAGCAGAAAGAGTGACAGTAACAACAATAGAAATTGAGTGACTGTAACAACAATAAAAATCTCTTCTTAATTACTATTTTTCGATTCCAGGGATGAGAAATTCTGTATCTGTAACAAAGAGGGCTGGATGAGCTCTTCCTGGAGAAACCACTGATGGGATTGTCCCTGGTTTCTACACCCAGTTTTCTTCCAAAGACAGCAGTGGATTGGTGCTAAACCTTCCACCTTTTGAACAAGGTAACACAGCTCACAGGGAGGATGTTTGCTGGTTGGTCAAGGACACTTCAACCCTCAATTATTTTTAGTGGCCATAATGCTTTATCTCCCTAATAAGTATCTCTTTAGCTCCATAAACAATTTGCTGCTCAGTAGTGTTTGATACCCCGTGGGTATTCCCAGCAGTTTGTCCATGTCTGTGGGAAGGCTTAAACCCTCTCTAGACACAACTGGTGCTCGTGTGCCCTCCCTGGCATAGTTCTGTGAAGAAATTCCTCCTGATGTCCATGCTTTGGCGCAGGGCAGATGCCAGTTTGGTAAATATCTCTTTTTTTTTTCTCTCAAAAAAAGAACTGGAGAGCAAGGCCATCACCTGGGACATGGCACGAAGCAGGTGAGTTGCCGGTGACACCTTCCCTGCTGTGGTGACCACTGTGGGCAGCTGCACACCCCTGTCAGAGCTGGCACTGCACAGATTGCTTCCTCCCCCGGGGGGGGGGATAAGGATCTGTTAATAACCTCGTGGTGAGATCGCAATCATGAGACGTTTGTCAGGGCATCCCCTGCGGCCGCACGAAGAACTCCGCCGGGTGAGGAATCCCAGCTCGGTGCCCCTCTGAAGGTCAGGAATTTACTCCACGATTTCACTTCTGCTATTTTTGTTTGTTGAGGAACAATGATGTCAAACGCCCCCCCCGCCCCTCTCCTCGAGCAACCCCCCTGACTTCCACCACAAACCCCCCTGGGGTGCCCCTGGACGTCAGAGAGGGGGGTTTGGGCAGGAGCAAAGCCAGAGCTGGGAGATCCTGGGCACCCCAGGCTGGCACTGCTGGGCAGAGGGAGCGGCAGGGCAGACGTCAGGGTCCCTCCTTGATGTCAGCACAGGGATGAGACTGGGAAGTGCAGCTGGGAAAGGTTCACCCTGCGCTCACCGACGCTTCTGTCCGGGCATCTCCGGCTTCCTCCAGCGCAGGGGATGAAGGGGATGAACCTCCCCGTGGCTCAGAACAGTGGGAGGGAGCCTGAGTTTCCATCTCAACTCACCTAAAGCAAAATTGGTGGAAAATACCGGGAAGTTTTGAATCCAGGATTTAAGAACATCCCGTGCTGTGACTCTCTCAGACCACCTCCCGAGGCAGAGCCCCGAGTTCTGCTTTCCAAGATCCCCCAGCCCGTGTGTGCTGTCCAGGCACCATCTCCTTCCCGCCTCGGGATGTCCATGAGTTAGGACAGCCTGCAGGAATCCCAGCTTTACACACAGCCCATGGATGTGAGACACAGAACTCGACTCCCTCGCGATATTCCGTTGGCTGAGTGAGTCACAGTCTAATGTCAGATCGATTCAAGATTAAACAGCTCAATTTGGTTCTAACTGGATGTTTCAATTCAAGTGGAACCAACCTGAACTGAACCGAAATCTCTCTTTCTGAGCAACTTCCTGTGGAATTTATCAGGAAATGCATTTTCGTTGAGAAGTTGATTGATGAACCTGCGGCCTGGGCAGCAGGTTTGAATCACTGATTTCCACTCTTCTGGCACTGAAGGGGAGCAGAGGGACCCAGGGACTGGAAATATCTGGTAACTTGATTCTTTTTATAGAGTTAATTAACTTTTTATATGGTTAATTAGCTCTGGTGTAACAAATGGGCTCCAGTGACACAGCAGTGTGGCTTCCCTGGGCACGGCTCAGGCCTGGCACTGGTGGAGTTCGGTGTGTCTGCTCACCCAGGATCACAGTTTTGTGAAAAGCTGCTCACAGGGCAGCTCACAGGGTTCAGGGAATGTGTCAAAGAGATGGAATCACTGAGGCATGAAATAGGCTGGAAATATATACAATTGAATTAAGCAAAGCTTTAATAACTGCTCTGAGAACTCCCCGGGGATAAAAACGTGACTGTAAAGAAATTCAGTGTCACACACACAGAGCAAATTGTTTATTTGAAATATTCCCATTCTTTTTTTTAAGAAAAACAATTTGCTTGAATGGGCTCTGGCAACACAGAACTTGGCACGTATCAAAGCTCTGAAGATGAAGATTTGGGACCACGTGCAGAAGACAAACTGCAAACCACCTGCCTGTGCCCCCTCCTTGTCTTTGGCTTCAGCCAGCGTGGACGTGGGGATGGATCCACCGGGACACTGCCTGCTGCCTCTCCCTGGAGCAGTGGGGGCACAGAGCACCCCGAGGGGCCCGTGCCCTCTCTGCACACCCAGCCCTCCCCTGGCAGCGCCGTGACCGCGCGTGAATCCCTCGCGCCCCCGTTACACCCCCCGATTCCGGGTATTCTGCCCTTACCCGAGGGAAGTCTTTCATCTCTGGTCCTCCTTGGGGGAAGTGGTTACGAGATAGAGCTCTCGAGGCACCGTACCTGCCCGGATACCTGGTGAGCAGAGGCAAGCAGAGCAATAAATAGCGGCAGAGACGGGAACGGCACCCGCTGACCGAGATAAGTGCCAGGCGAGGCGCGGGGGCGCCGGGCAAGTGAGGGTCACCTTGTGTGAGCAGGGAAAAACCCCCCCAAGGTCCTCAAGCACCCTGCCCTGAGCACCCCAGAACGGGCTCAGAACCACAGCAGCGCTGGCCCACTGAGAGAGAAACGCTGGGAAGGATTTCAAGTGACAGCCAGGCTGGTACCGTGTCTAAGGAGGGTCTGAAAGTGGGTCTGGGTCTTTACACAGGACCCAGGGCCATCCACAAGACCCTCGAGACTGTCCTGAAATTCAGATATATTTAACTGGGGCTGGGATTCCATCCTCTGATGCTCTGTTTTTCCACCTGGCTGCAGGAACAGCACTGACACAGCGTGAGAAGATGGACAGGACGTGATGCCAAAGGCCGTACTTCTAAGTGACTCTGGCCTGGGAGGAAACTGAGTTTGTGAGGAGCTGGGGATGTTCCTGCCTGTTAGAGGGGTCTGTTCCAAGAGCAGGGCCCCCCTTGGACACCCACCCAACAAAAGCCACTGATTTGCCTTGGGGGGAGAAGTGGGACTTCCAAAGTGCAGAAGGTTTGGGGAAGATGGTGCAGATGGGAGCACAAAAATACCCAAAGGCAGAAAAAGAGGGGAAGTCAGTGAGCTGCTGACGGTGTCGTGAGGGAGAAGGGTGAAGGGCTGCTGGCCACGGGCAGTCCTGTGCACTGAGACTTTCCATCCTGAACACCCTTCCCAGAACAGGTCTGGAAGACGGGATGGATCCTCCCCATGTCCTCCAGCACTGGGCTCTGCGGGTGCTCCACAGACGAAGCAGGACCTGCTGCAGAGGGGAGGTGAGAAGGAGGTGAGAAGGAGCCTCCTTCCCCTGCTTCCCGCACCACAGACCGTTTCTCACCTGTCGGTGCAGAAGCAGAGCCCACTTCACGCCCTGAGTGTCAGTGACAGCCCCGTGGTGTGTGCAACCTGCCGAGGCACCGCAGGGCTCTGAACACACGGGGGGAGGAGGAGGAGGAAGAGGAGGAGGAGGAGGAGGAGGAGGAGGAGGAGGGTCTGCTGAATGTCAGCCTCACCAGGGTGCCTGGTGTCATCGAGCTCCTCGCAGGAAGTATAAAAGCAGAGTTCCCCGAGGAGGGTCCCTGGCAGCAGCTGGAGCGTGTGATGCTCTCACTGACACTCTGACCAGATCCCTGCTGGAACCACACCATGGATGCAGGTGAGTACCTGGGCTGCAGCCCCTGGCTGTGCCTTCAGCTTTATTAACGGTGCTCAAACTCCTGCCCTGTGGCACAGGAGTGGGACGCTTCTATCAGAGTGTTTAAACGGTATGAAATGCTTTCATCTTCCTCATTTTTACTATCAAAAAAAAAAAAAAAAAAAAAAAAGCACAGTTCTCTTTTAGAAGCTCAGAAACCTCAAAAGACTTCAGAAACAATCATGCAAAAAACAAGTGTGGAGGCAATATTATGGGCTCCTGTGTCCCAAAGCAAATGGGCTCTTCTTGCATAGATCACACCTTTTCTTCTGTGTTCTTAATTAAAAAAAAAAAATAGAGAGAGAGGGAGAAGAGTCTCTCCTTGGCAACATTATAATTCAGTGAATAAATCAAGGAATTAGGAGCAAGTAAAAGCTGAGGTTGCCTGCTAAGTCCATCCAGTATTTTGCAAATTATTTTTGTTGATGGATACCTGCAGGAACGCTGGGGATGCAAGCGGCTTTGGGAGTTCAGGATGCTCAGGGGGATGCAGGAGGCTCTGGGGATGCTCCAGGGATGCAGGAGGCTCTGGGGATGCTCCAGGGATGCAGGAGGCTCTGGGGTTGCAGGAGGGGCCGGGTCCCACCGGACCCTCCAGGCAGGAGCAGGGAAGGGGCTGAGGGAGTCTTCTCACGGATGCCTTCTCGCAGCCTCCGACAATCAATGGCTAAGGAAATTCCTGGATTTTAGAATCCCTGCATCCAAACCAACACATCAGAACCAGTCTGGACCCGCCCACCACACAGCACTCTTCTCTTGTGTAAGCTTCTGGCCTTTGCATCATCCCATGGGCACTTTGTGGCTGCTTGTTCCGAGGGGTTTGGTGTTTGGGGGCAGCTGAACTCAAGCTTAGTTCCTGGGAAAGGCAAATCATGGCAGGGAGAAGAAAGAGTTAGCAAGAATCTGACAAGAAGAGTAGGATAACGTTCCTGCTTTGGGGTTTTAGTCCTCCTGTTGTATTCCAGAGGAGTATTCCATTCCTCTGGAAGATGCCCTGCTGTGGTGCTGTCTTTGAAATGCTTCTGGCTCACTTCAGTGTGAGGCTTTTTAACTTGCTTATCCCTGCTTATCTTGTCCTTTGATTCACAGTTTCCTGAAAGGAGTGGAGGCAGATAATTATTAACTTACTTCTGTGACAGATCAGTGAACACAAGAAGTAAGAGCATGACTGGGTTGCTCTGGGTCTGCTCATTCCTGAAATGACGGTGCCTCTGCCCTGCCAGTTGAGAGGAGGGGAAGGCACGTAGCTGTTAACTGCCAGTAGCCATTAGATCACTTGAGCATGATTAACTTTTCTCAGAAATACCTGGTTCTTCCCCCAAAAGCCTCTGTACTGCTGGTGAAGAGGCGCCAGAAACTGGTACTTGTATGAAGATGCAGAGAGTAAGTTACTCACTAACCTACACGTGTGCTGAGCTGCAACTTCTGCTTTGCAGTTCCAGACGACCAGAAAATGTTCTTTCACCACGAGGGTTTGGCCAGGGCAGGTTTGCTCAGCTTTGCCAGTGGTCCCTAAAGCATTCCCAACCTCTGCTTTGCTCTCATCCATCCCTGGGCAGCGGCTGCTCCCCCAGCGTGAGCCAGACCCGTGTAGGCTGCCCTGGTCCTTTGTCCAGCCTGGTTTAACCACCCTCAGGGTCTTGTCTCTGCTCCTCTCTCCTCCTCGGGGCAAATGTCCTGCTTCCAAGTATTTCTCACTGCCAGAAGCTTTCCCAGGTGTACCTGGGGGGATTCACTGTCCCTGCAGCTGCTCGTACCTTGCTGACAACTAGCCTGCTGATGCTGAGGCAGAGTCAGATAAACTGAGTGGGATTTCCCACCCTGAGTGGGATTTTCACCCACCCTTCTGCCACAGCACAGCCCGAGCAGCAGCCCAGGTGCCCAGCCCAGGACACCTGAACCACGATTTAAAAACATCTGTTTCTTTCCCTTTGCTGTTGAGGGATCCTGAGCAGCTCACCAGGTGTCAGGGGATGAATCCAACCCTTGGGCTTAATCTGAGGAGGAAGATTGTCAAAACTGATGGGTTGTCATCCCCTGCCACCAGCAGACCACTTCCCTCCTTCATTCCCATGGAGCAATTCCCCTTTCCACCTGTTCCCAGGTCCTGCAGGACAGGGACAGCAGCAAGCCAGCACCTCCCAGGCTGAGGGACGTGGGGGCTGACACGGGGCTTTAGGGCCAGGCTGACTCATTTGCTGTGGTGGGGTTTTGGTGTCTTTTTATAAACAAGGTTTCGAGTGCAACTGATTGTGGGGATTTTTGGGAGGTTTTGGGCTTTTTTTTTTTTCCCCTTAATATTTTGAGGAACAGAACTTCAAGAACTTTAAGAAAATACCCAGAGCAGCCAACTGCCACGGGGTGTGAAAAAAAGAAAGAAAAAGCAAGGAAATGTACACCTAAACTGGGTGATGAACTGCAGAGCACAGCTCATGCCTTCTCGTTTGCTTCTGCCCAGTGCCCCAGACCCCAGGAGGACTGAGGGGACACCCAGGTTCTGTCCAGTCTCACTGAAACCAGTGGCACAGACGAGCTCGAACTGGTGTGGGAGGAGCAGGAGGCTGGAGGGCTTGAGCCTTTGCAAATGTGTAACCTGAGGTGGGGGCACAGCGAGAGGGGGAGAGACAGCACAGGCTCTCTTCATATTGAAAAGCCATTTGACATTTAAGACACTTGAAACAGCAACTGAGAGGGGGAGGGAAAACTGTGATGATCTTCAAAGGAATGGTGTCGGCTGAACCGTTCCAGGAGGTGGTTGAGTCACGTTTTCGGTCCCGTTTTGTTAGACCTTCACCAAGTGACAAGAAAACAGAGCACAGCAGAGCAGAGCAGCCCTCACCAGGGCTGGGCACTGCCTCCTTTCATCCAAATTGCATTTGAGGCCTCAGCCCCTGCCTGGTGGGGCTGAGCTGGGCCAGCACAGGTTTATCACCCACCCGCAGGGAGTTATCATCCATCCACAGGCAGCCACAGCACCAACCCCAGGAGTCCCCGAGGAACCAGGCTAGGCTTGCTTAAATCACCCAGCAGGTCCCAGTCCGTGGGCCTTTCGGTGTATTTCTCGTGTCATCTGCAAAGGTCAGAGCAGCAGCTCGAAAGGGGTGATGACCACACCAGACACCAAACCTCTTCCTACAGTCTGGGACTGCTCAGAGCCAAAGCCACTGGTCAGAGAGAACAGACAGAAGCTCCCCCATCTCCCCTCAGGCCCAGCCTTGCTCTCCTCCCCTCCCAGCCCACACTGAGGGTGCCCTGGTGAACCCCTCAGATCCTCCCAGGAGGATTTGGAGAAGGTGAGGGGTGGGTGGACACAGCCAAGCACGCAGATGCACGAGTATGAAAGATGAAAATATGGGGGGGAGGAGAGACACAATTTCTAGGAGACCATGGGGAAGGCTGTTACACAGGCCTGGGGATGAGCAGCATGAGTTTTCACACGTGGCTGAGGATCTCTCACCCACACATCACCCTCATGTATAAACAAACAGCCCCACTCCAGACACCTGAGTAACTCTTGTCTGTTATTAGCGATGCTGTTGCACGTGATTTAACGTGGGGACATGGTGCAAGGGGTGCAGTCACCTGAAGCAGTGGAAGTTCAACATCCTGGTCTGGTGCAACACCTGAGCAGGAGCCTGACAGAGCAGGGAAGGGCACAGAGCAGATATCCCCCAGGGCGTGAGGGGCTGCAGTGTGGGGACCAGCCAGTGCCTGGAGGGACATCCTAGGGCAGCAGCACAATGCTCCACAGCCAATGCCACTGTCCCTGAGGGAAGGGACTCTCCTCCTGCTCACACCAGAGCAGAGCCAGGGGCTTTCTCAGTGTCACCTTCCAGCTGAGCAAACTTTCAGTGGCAACAGCCCGAGGTAGATGCTGGTACGAGATTTAAACAAAAGCGAGGAGAAAGCTCTCCCTGGCCCCTGCCCTGCAAACCACAGCAGGAAGAGCTGCTCGGCTGAGATTGCTCTCACCACCGTCACACCTGGCTCTGAATTCAATTTTTCCTCCCAGCTGTCAGTGTCCTGTTAATCTCCGCATCCCAAGGCAGCAAGAAGCCGACTCTGACATTTAGAGAGGAGCAATAAATTTCAGGCAGTTCCAGTTCCGTCTGTCCCGGGGGGGGAGCTGGCACTGCACGGGCACAGCTGGGCTGGATTTATGGCCCTCACAGCTGGCTGTTTTCACGTGGGTTAAGCTGCACAGGCACAGGGGACAGGCTGCCTGCAGGGAAAAGTAATGGCTGAAATCAAAATGGGTGCGCTGTGCACAAGTGCCCTCAGCTCTCAGCTTCACTGGACAGGGCTCTGAGCAACCTGGTCTGGTTGAAGATGTCCCTGCTCGCTGCAGGGGGTTGCACTGAATGACCTTTAAAGGTCTCTTCCAACCCAAACAGTTCTCTGGTTCTGTGAAGTCGGAGGGACCAGACTCCTGAGACTTCACCCGTGCTCTGACAGTAACCTGTGTGACCCCGGGGTTATCCTGTTGGCATCTTCACCAGGTTTTGATTTCCCCAGCTGTGGGGGCTCTGCTTTTTCAAAGTGAGAACCACGTGGAAAGCCCCACTCAGCCACTAACACAGCGTACCCTTCTTTCCTAGGCAAGCAGCTAAAGGTCACCCTTGTTTTCAGCCTGCAGCTCGTTTTTCAGGTAAGATGTTTTTAACAACATTTTGAAATCCAGCTACTCTGTGTTGTGGCTAAAGAGAGATCTCAAAAGCTCAGAGCAGCCACCCACAGCCCCAGAGGTGTGTGGGGACGGGGCTGCTCAGCCCAGGATCCAGCCGTGGGAGGTGGGAGGTGAGAGCAGAGCCCCGCTACAGAAACACAGACAGGAGGAACAAAACGGAGGAGGGAAAACCAGTGACAAATGGCTGTGGCTGTGGGAGTCCCCTGTCAGCCCCAAAATGAGCATTTCCAGGGCGGACAGGAGCACCCTGTGCTGACAGTGGGGAGCGGCCGGTTCCCTGCTCCCTGAAAATCCCTGGCCAAGGTGCCAGGCTCCAACCAAGGGCTGTGCTGGAGGAGGACGTGCCCGAGGAGGAAGAGTCCAGCATCTTCCTCTGCCCGTTCCTGCTCAGAGTCACCCTGACACGGAAGGAGAACCCCACGCACGGAGCTGTGCCATGACCTGCTCCCGGACTGGGGCCTGGCCCTGGTGCCTGTGGTGCCAGGCAGCACCAGCCACCCGTGGCCCGTGGGGCTCCCCGAGGCTCAGGCAGAGCCGAGCAGCCCATTCTTTTCCCTTTCACTGCTGGCAGCCCGGCAGGATGTGGTGAAACCAAACCTGCCGAGATGGCGAGCACAGAGATGCTCGTGATAACGGGGTATCCAGGGGAAACCTTTCATCTCTGTGCGATGGGGAGAAGGTTCTGGAGACTAATAAGTCACAGAAAGCAGGGCACAGATACCACAGGCTCCCTCTGCCCCACAGGTTATGGCAGCGTAGGAAGATGAAACAAGAATAATCAGAACCGAAATCGGGGGGCCTGAATGAGACACCGGCACCGCGTCCGTGCCGGCACGGAGCAGCTTCCTGCTGCACTCACTGCGTTTCCTCACCATCCCACTGCCGCCTCCCTCCATTTTTGATTTAGCTGAGGGGTGTTTTATTTCTCCCGTTTTGACCCGCCAGCCGGCTGTGTACACACAGCTGGAGGTGGGCCCTGGAACGCCCTGGAAAGCTGCCACACGTCTGAGGGTTTTGCAGGTGCTACTTTGGCTGAGCACTAAACGCTTCTGGTGGAATTCCCACTTGGAGCCCCCCAAAAGACCCCACATACTTGTGGGAAACGCTTTCAGCCACGTGGTCACGCCAGCTCTGTTCGTGATGCTGGCACGAGCCAGCCCTTGGGAACTCCCTGGGACTTCTCTCCAGGCTCCCACCCCAACACACTCTTCTCTTCTTCCCCGTTCCAGTTCTGTGCTGGGGACAACGTCACCGATGACTACGACTCCAACACCACCATCGACTACAACATGTTCGAGACCCTGTGCGAGAAGAAGGAAGTGCGTTCGTTCCGCGCCGCCTTCCTCCCGGCCATGTACAGCCTCATCTGCTTCACGGGGCTGCTGGGCAACGGGCTGGTGATGCTCACCTACATCTACTTCAAGAGGCTGAAGACCATGACGGACATCTACCTGCTGAACCTGGCTCTGGCAGACATCCTCTTCCTGCTGACCCTGCCCTTCTGGGCCACGAGCGCGGCCACGCACTGGCTTTTCGGGAAGTTCGCCTGCAAGGCCGTTTACTGCATCTGCAAGATGAGTTTCTTCAGCGGGATGCTGCTCCTGCTGTCCATCAGCATCGACAGGTACTTCGCCATCGTCCAGGCGGCCTCGGCCCACCGCCTGCGGCCCCGCATGATATTCATCAGCAAGGTGACGTGCGTCATCATCTGGCTCCTGGCCTTCATCCTCTCCATCCCCGAGCTGGTTCATAGCGGTGTGAACAACTTGGAGGCCCATCCCCGTTGTTCCATCATCGCTCACGACCTGCAGACCTTCAACACCGGCATCAAAGTGTCGCAAATGGTGTTCGGCTTCTTGATTCCCCTCCTGGTCATGTCCTTCTGCTACCTCGTCATCATCAGAACGTTACTCCAGGCCCGCAACTTCGAGAAGAACAAAGCCATCAAGGTCATCATCGCCGTGGTCATTGTCTTCGTCGTCTTCCAGCTGCCCTACAACGGCGTCATGCTGGCCAAGACCATCTCGGCCTTCAACCAGACCAGCTCGTGCGAGGAGAGCAAGAAGCTGGACGTGGCGGACGACGTGACCTACACCCTGGCGTGCTTCCGATGCTGCCTCAACCCCTTCCTCTACGCCTTCATCGGCGTCAAGTTCCGCACCGACCTCTTCAAGCTGCTGAAGGAGCTGGGCTGCCTGAGCCAGGAGCGCCTCTGGCAGCTCACCAGCTGCCGCGAGAGCAAGAGGTTCTCCTTCGCCATGGAGACTGAGACAACCACCACCTTCTCGCCCTGAGCCGAGCCCCAGGCACGCCCCGGGCCGAGCTGGAATGGTTCTGAACACTTCCTCTGTCCTGAACTCCCGGCAGAGCAAAGCCTGCCAAACTGCAGGGAAGGCAAGAGGAAAACCCAGGAGCCTCTCCCTGGGAGAGAATCCAATAGACTTGTCACTAACAGCAAAGCAAGGGAGAAGTGGTGAGTGTACAATTTCTCCTGCCGTGTCACCTTTAGTTTAGTCTTTCCCGGCCAAAATCAGAAATGCCCAGAATAGAACATTTCCCCCTAAAAGCAGTAAATACCCAGAGAAACAGACACTGGCGCAGCAGAAACGTTTGGTTTAGAGCTGAGCTTCCAGGAGCATCACCCTTGCTTTGGATGTTACTTTTAACCAGACAACCTGTTGCTCTGCAGTCCTACAGAAATGCCCCTTGCACTGAGTGAGTCCAAGACAAACCAGCACCCAAAGCCTTGGGCTCACGCTCGATCCAACACACACCACCAGCACAGGACTCTGCTCTGCCTTCCCCCATCAGAATCCAGCAAGGTCTACAACTAATAACAAACCCACACAAATTATAGCCATAATTCCAATTGCTCTGTATAACATCGTGGCCACTCGTAGGTTTGTCAGGAAAAGTACAAATTCCACTTCACTTCTGCCCGTATCCTGTTTCTGTGCTACCACCTGCTGACTTCAAGAGATAAACATTGAAGATGGGTTTTCTCCTCCCCTCCCAACCAGTGTGTCCTTCCAGCAGGACTTCAGCTGGAAGTCAGCTTCAGCCTTTAAAGTCAGATCTGTGTTTCACTCATAAGCTACTGGGGCGTGTTTTGCCTCGGTGCTGTCGGCACCAACTAAGACGCCGCTCGCCGGGGTTTGATCTGAACGCAAAGGACAGTCATGTGTGGAAAATCCCTGCCAGGGGCACGGCAGCTGAACAGCAGATTGCCATGGAAAGTCTGCCCCGGGAAGCCAGACCCTGGGAGAGCCCAGGCTGTAATTCCAGTTGGCGCTTTTACGGGAAGAGCAAAGATTCCTGCTGACAGATGAGCACCCTGGGAAGCGGCGCCGTGGGACAGCTGCAGGTCAGGGGGGAGCTGCTGCAGGGCCTGTGCAGCTGTTCCTGCCCTTGTCCCGGGTGCTCCGATCCCACAGTTCTCCCGGAGCCGTCCCCAGTGGAGAGAGCTCTCGGCCAGGAGCCGCTCCCAGGGCTGGCAGGGGGAGCCTGCCCACGTTCCCCTGGACACGCAGAACCCCGTGCAGCAAAACACTCACTAAACAGACATTTAACCTCTTTTTCAACACACAGGCCCATCAGCAGTGACACAGGGAACTCCGTGGGTTGCAGTTGGAGAGCATTGCCCTAGAGACACGGGGACTAAAATCAGACTTCCAAGGCAGAATTCAGCTGCCTGGGTTACAGACAGGGCTGGCAGGTATTTACCTGCCTGCCACCATAATGAAATCAATTCTTCATTTGGATCTGGGGTATGGCATTTTGCCAGGGGCTGGGATTTGGGAAGAAAGGATGTTCTGCTCCGTGTTACCTGTCTGTGCTGAACTGCTGAACTCCTTCTCTTTTACAGTGCCCAGGTAACTGTACAGAAGTGCTGCTTCTCTGTCACATGGAGCGGGGGGGTGACAGCTGACACTGAACAGTCCTTTGTCCTTGGTTTGTTCCTTGTCCTTACTCAGGCAAGACACAGCTCCTGAGAGCTTGGCCAGAGCAAGGGACACGCCCAGCACAGGGGCTTTGCAGTTTTCCTCATCAGTAACAATAAATTCTTAAAGCATATTCAATATGTAAAGCTGCTTTACACAGACAAAGCTCAATCTGTTGATGAATGTACCCTGAGAACACACTGCTGCCACAGAACCCTTCCATGCAGAATCCATTCACCTCATTCCAGGGAGAAAACTGCTCCACCAGCACACGGAGCTGGACTTGTCTCCTGTTGATAAAAGCCATTCCCCTCCTGCAAATGGAGAGGTCTCCAGGTTTTTATGGGCCGTAGGACAACACGCAGCTGCTTCCAAAAATGAGATCCAAGGGCATCATGTGGGACAGCCAGTGCCTCAGTGAGGCAATGGCAATGCCAGTGAGCAGATTTCCTGGTTTAAATTTAATGGACAGAACAAATTTGCGTCTGATTTGGGTGAGTCATGTTAACATTGGCCTAAGATCCCAACTTGAGGTTCCCCACTGATGTCTGAAAACTGACTGTGTTTTGCTATTTGTGAAAAAATAAATTATAATGATTTAAATAAAATCTCTTTAGTTTTCCACTGCATTTTCTCTCTCCTTGTACAGTCCCTGTCACCTCCTTCTGTCCTGTCAGGAGCTGTTTGATCAGCTCAGCTTCATGCCCTGCAGCAAAGGAAGCATGTAAAATAAACTAAGTAGGAAAAAGTTGGTTTACTCCATCTGCTGATGGATTATACTGGAAACAAGTCACCAGCAGGTTAAGGAGTCTTTATTTTAACTATTAACCCACCTGCCTTAATGCTGTTCCACAGCTGGATATACGTGGTGGCTGCTCATCAGCGATTAAGTGAAAAGCCTTTGTGCTGTAGCATTTTTTTGTTCACTTTTACATTAAAATTCAGCAGTAAAACACCGTGTTACTGTGGGAATTGCTCACAGGGAGAGGCAGCAACCACAGCTCTGGGGATACAACCCCCACAGCCAGGGTGAGAGCAGGAACTGCAAATAAAACAGGCCATTGTGGCACCATCAACGTGCACACAACGTTCCTTCCCGATCCACTTGTGCCTCAAGGCACACAGGGATGACCCACATCCTTTACAGAAAGTGTCCTTTAATTGCAACCACGGAGTCAAGGGGGAAGAACCTCAGAGAACACGAGCAGACACGAAGCCTGACAGGTGAGTGCCAGGGCTGAGCCCCATTTCTGCTTTCACTGAGCGACCACGACTCACGGTTTCTCCCGAAAGAGAAAGCACGAGGCGAGTTTCAGCGTCTGGCCCAGAGGTTCAAGAAGAAAAGGGTCACAGGTTTGCCATAAACTGCATAAAAGTAGGAGAGGCAGCAGCCACCCAGTCAGCTGTGTGGAGTCTGGGGGGTTCCTGCATTCCCTTTTCCACGTTATTGGGGAAAATCTTCATCACTCGGAAGCCCCGGACTCCCCGTTGCTCTGGGTAAGCGTTGCTGCTGATCATTTCTCCTTCCCTGACAGTTCTTTATGTGAGCACGTGGATGTTTTTAGGTTATGGCTTGAAAGCCCTTAGTGCCAAATGGATCTGGGCTGGGTGGGAGGTAAACTGGAGTGAGGAGGAGGTGAACTGGAACTGGGGGGAGTTGGCACTTGCTCTCATCCATCCCAGTGCAGGCACTGGTGTGTCTCCCTCCCTCCTTGTGCTGTCCCAGGTGCTGCTCCCCATCGTGACCTGATTGATGGGAAAGGGAAGGGGAAAGTTCTCCAGGCAGGGCTGCGGTTTCTGATGTGCCCCCCGGGCAGCTGCGGGAGGGAAGTCCTTGTCACCCTAAGAAAGAATGAGCTGGAGCTGGGTGAGGCAAACAAACCCTAAAAATACTGCCCGTGGGTGATGAGGAAGGGTGGTGGCAGGGCTGCAGCATCAGAATAGCTGAGAGGGGGCCATGGCTTCCTCCCCACTGCTCCTTTTACAGGGAAAAATAACCCCCACTGCTGTTCTGGGGCCGAGGTGTCACTCCTCAGGGGAGAATTTCTTGTACAGCCAGCTGTCCTCCTCCCCAGCTTGCAGAGCTGCCTCCCCCAGAGGGGACAGTGGGGGGGGGGGTTCTGTCCATCCCAGTGCCACTGTAAGATGGATCTGGGGAAACTGAAGGAAAAATAACTAGAAATAACAGCATCATGCTGCATTTAATGACAGCAGCACAATCCACTCCTAGTCCACCTTACAGCCCCTGGAGTGGGGGTTGTGTCCCCAGTGACTCCAGCCCGTCCTGCTCCTTCCCCAAGCACTAAACCAAGGTCCAACGTCCCTTTGCAGAGCACTGACCTGGCTCTGTGCTCGTACCACGTGTGGGAGCCCTCCCAGCCCCTCGCCGAAATGAAACACAATTTCTCGTGTTCAGATTTGGTAGAAATCGCCGCTTTCCCAGCCCGGCTCTGGCAGCCGCCCACCTGCCTTCACCCAGAGTCGTTTCCCACGTTCACGGAGACCCCAGCTCTGCACAGCTGAGCGTTACCCAAGCAGGGAGTCGAATCTCGATATTAAACCACCACCTGCCACTGCCAGGGCTTGTTACAAAAACCTCGTTCGGGTCTGAACAGGTAGGAGAGCTCTTGGGCTCACCTGCTCCACGTGCAGGGCAGCTGCAGAGCCACCCCAGGCTCGAGCTCTGTCACTGCTGAGCCCATGCAGCTCCTCCCGTGCGCAGGAACCGAAACTTCCCTTCCTGCTGCTTTGTTTTTAATTCGATTGTCTAAAATAAGATAACGAGCGGAGAGTTACTTTCCTTTCTGTGCCGCCGAGCGCCGGCACAAAACTAATTGCTGGGTGATTATGGGCTTTGTTGGGGAACTTGCGAGAATGAAGGACAATTCTGCAGGAGAATCATCATCCTGCAGGGGGGGAAGAGGCCGAGTATTCTCAGTGGAATGGACAAAAAGGCCTTCCAGGATTTGGAGGCTGCCCGTGCTGCCCTGTGCCAAAATCAGAACTTCTCCTACCGATTTCCAGCTCCCGCATCCTGCAGGTTTCACCCGCTGCTTTGTGCCTTCTCCTGAGAGAATCTCCCATCCCCAGGTGAAGCTCAGTGAGCAGACACACGTGTCCAGGTGTGTGCACGTGTCCCAGCAGCCCTGGTTTCATACTCTGGGGCCACACCAGTAGAATCCAACCCTGCCGGGGCAAAACCCAACCGCCAGAGCTGCACAAATAGAAACTCATGTTTTCAGGGGAGAGTTGACTGATTCCCTGGGAGATAACATGTTTTCTCTAAGTTTTGGCCACACCAAGCAGTGAGAAAGAGCCTCAGCCCCCGTGCCAGGGCGGGGAGGGGGAGAGGAAAAACAAAGCTCTTTGTGGATGACTAACCCAGGCAGCACCATCGCTCAGCTCCGCGGGCGTTGCACAAGCCCCTTTGAAGAGGTTCACACCTTCGCAGGTGGGTCCTGGTGGGTCACAGGGGAACAGCCCACAGGGATCCTGCTCGAACTTCACCCCCTCGACCTCGTGCAGAGGGTGGGGAGTCGTGGAGCTGGACCCCCGGAGATGTGGCTTCCACCGGGCTTTGGGGGGATTGCAGCAGACCTGGAAAGGCACCAGACCCGTACAAGACTCATCCAGCTGTGTTGCCAGCAGCTCCTGACGGGCCTCCACACCCCTCCCCTCACGTGCCAGCGCTGCCTGCGCAGCCCAAACAGCCGGAGGCGTGAGGCTGTTTTGGAGCTGCACAGAACAACCAACTGAAAGGTCTCCCCAGCACCACAAACAAGCCCTGAAAGGCTGCCAGAGCCTTCTGCCTCCCCTGGCAGCCTCTTCAGACCACTGTGGCCACTGGACCTGCCACAGAAGGTCATCATGGAATCACAGAGTGGTTTGGCTTGGAAGGGATCTCAGGATGGGGGAGCATCCTCAGGGCAACTCGGGCACAGAGACAATGCCCCAGTGAAAAATCAGCTCTGCAGAAGAGCTGCTTCCCCCTCAGGGGCTCCTGGTACCTGCCCAACCCAGGGACCTGCTCCCGAGTTCTGGCAAGGTAGTGAACCCCCTTTATCACCAGCAATGCAAAAGGAGCCTTTCAGGCGACCCACAATCCACGATCACTGTCCCCTTTTGGCCATGGTCATCCCAGCCCTGGTAACCAGCAGAGACAGAGCTGGGCTTTTTCAGGAGAGCAGGGACGTGATGTCATCCATGTCCCTCCCTCAGAGCCACTCTCCTCTCCTCTCGCCTTCGCTCACAAGTTCCCTCCTCTTGGGAGAGGGATCCCAAGCCAACCCCTGATCAACCAGGACCCCGCAGTGCTTTCTTTGAGAGCTGCTGACACCATGTGGGAACGGCTGGGAAGTGATCCACCAGACATTCCACCTGCCCTCCAAGCCGGGACTCCGGCAAAAACTCGGGAAAACTTACCCCTGAAGTAAAGGTGTGGGTTCAGATCGTATCAGTGTAATCACAGTTAATCCCTCCATGAGCAATCAGGCCAAATGGTACAGTTGTTTTAGTTTGGTTTAATTTAAATCTACTAGAAGTGATTTGAAAATGGCTCTGATTCACTTGATTTTTCCCTCTGGATCAGTCCATGCCTCTTCCATGTGATTCCAATAATCCATTCTCAGGGCTAAACTTCATCGTGTTTCCTACATCTTCCCATAAAAATTACATCCCCCGTGGACCATCTTCCACTGGCTTCACGCCCAGATTACCTAGAGAAGTCTGAAAAACATAAATGGCCTTTTCCAGCCACCTCCTACCCCGTGGGACTCTGTGGGAAACTCTGGTGCAGCTGCTCTGGAAAAATCCCAGCCAGAAAAAATGGTGCTTTCTCAACCTCAGCTTCCCAAACGTGAGCTGAGGAAGGTGCCGTTGTCGCAGCCCAGGCCTCGCTGGGGTGATGACTCGAAGACGAGTCACCCACGTGCAGGTGGGAACGAACGTTACAGGGGTGTGAATTTTGCGCCCTGGGGAAGCCTCAGCTGGCAGAGGTTGGGACAGAAACTCCCACAGCAGATGGGTCCCCCCTGGCTGCCGGAGCTCAAGGAGCGTTTGGACGACACTCTCGGGCACAGGGCGGGATTTTGGGGTGCCCTGTGCGGGGCCAGAAGTTGGGTTCAATCCTTGGGGACACTCCCAACTCAAGGTATTCCATGATTCTGTATTTGTCAGAAAAGATACACAGGAAAACTTATAGAATTTAGTGCAGAAACACGTTTATTTCTGGCACTTTTTCGGGAGGAGGTGGCCAAACCCCTCAGACACTCCGTCTGCACCTCTGTGCTCCTCCCAGATGTGCGAGGGGCAATTTAACTCCCCCCTCAACTCACCCCCAAACCCGCTCTCTGCAAACTGAAACCTCCCTGGCTCCACGCGGGTTTATCTGCTCGGGTCTTGCCTCTTTCCTCTAGTTTGCATAGTTCGAAAAAAAAAGTCCTTTTTTGTGGCTTCTGCAGAAGACAAAGGAACAAAAACAACCCCGCTCGCCCCACCTATGCCACCGGCTTTTACCTGCGAGGGCCAGAGCCCACAGCCCCCCCCTCCCACCCTCCCAAAACCGTATGGAAGTAAACACTCGGTGACGTCAAATCTGTTGTCAAGGAAAGGTTTCCCACACCCCCGTGCCAAAACACTTCGGTGTTTTGCCCCCCCTCGAGACGCCGCCCACGCGCCTCCCCCGCACGCCACAGCGCCGGGCTGGGAACCCACGCGCCCTCCCGGCCTTGAGGTGCTTCACCGAGACATTTCCCAAAGACCGCTGAAAACTGGGACACGTGCAAGGGAGGGGGGGGCGGGGGGTTCCTGCTGTTTTCTGAGGAATCGCCCCCCTCCCCAAAAAATAAATCAGGGGTAGGAGGAAAAGCGGGCGATGGTTGGTCTTTGCCGTGCCAGCGGCGTTCGCTGTCGCCGGAGGGGACAGCGACCCGCGGGGGGTGCCCTCGCCTCACCTGTGCTCACCTGTGCTCACCTGTGCTCACCTGTGCTCACCTGGGCGCGCGCTGTCACTCTGTGTCCCCCCCCCGCTCCGCAGCGCCCCCTGGCGGTCCCGGAGCCGGGCGCGGCTCCCGCCGCCGCTGGAGGGACCCGGAGACCGGCGGATCCAGCGCATCCATCGGGACCGCAGAGCCCGCCCCAGTCACTGCCAGCGTCCAGGCTGGACGGGGCGTGGAGCGGGCCTGGGCTAGTGGAAGGTGTCCCTGCGCCTGGGGCTGGATGGGCTTTAAGGTCCCTCCCTTCCCACCCAAACCGGTCCGTGATTCCACGGACCCAGCTGCCGATGCAGGACGACGCTGCCAGGAGTGAAGCTGCAGCAGGATGCAGGAGCTGCAGCTGCCGCCGGGATCAAGCCCTGATTAACCTTTTATGTGCTTTCTTCTCTGTATTACTTCCCAAAAAAGTTTCTGGATCTGTCTCGGAGCTCCAGGCTGTGTCACTCTGGAGTGAGCAGAGCAGTTGGTGCCCTTCAGTATTTTTGTTAAGGGTCTGAAAGCTCAGTTTGGTGCTCGGATGTCCTCATGGCTCCCAAGCAGACACTGTTCCCACCTCTCACCGCTGCCACAGGGAGCAGGGAATGCCCAGGAAATCCACATTCTTGGCAGCGGTCGGCAGCTTCTCCTTCAAACACGGCCTTTACCAGGTGAATCCCAGTGCCGCCCATCCTGTCAGTGGCCACCGAGCACAACTCCTACTCCTGCAAACCACGAACGACACAGAGGGAAAGCCCAGCTGGAAAGCAGGAGGGGGAACTGAGGTTTTTGCTGCTGTGGGACCTCCTGAGGGTCTCAGGGCTCTTTGGAAACGGGAGCCAAGCTCCCAGTGTGTGTCACAGAGGGAGAGAAGCAAGTCCGAGGTGATGCTGAGATGCGAGCAGAGCCCGGAGCGGGGCAGCTGTTCCGAGTGTCACGAGCTCGTTCCCAGCCCCGTTTTGCTGGCACAGCCCGTGGCACTGGAATTCGCAGGGACGGAAGAAGCAGCACTGCAGCACTCGGATATGGAAATGAGCCGATAAATAGAGCATGACCCGCCCGCGGAGCGAGGGAAGGGCACTGCGGTGCAGAGCGGTCGGTTCCTGGGAGCTGATCCCTTCCTGGGAGCTGATCCCTTCCTCGTGCCGCGGCTGCCGAGCTGGAACACCCTGGGTGATGCCCCGGCAAGGGCAGAAGGGGGGACAAGTGCTAATTCACAAACATGCAGGGAAACGACAAAACCCAGGGGCAAACCGTCCTGTTTTTGTAAATACTGAGCAGCTCTCTGGGGTTTGTTCTGTTTTCCCACGGCACGTTTTTGTCATGAGAAAAGCACTGAAAATTCCTAATGGCAGAACAAAAATGAAAGAGGCTTCTGTGTCACTCCTGGCCCTGGGGCAGGCCCATCCCTGCATCCAGGATGCAGCCCCAGCAGTGTCTCCCCCATGGGCTCCTCTGCAGAGGAAGATGCCAGTGTTACCTGGCACAAATGGGATCCTGGCAAGGCAGAGCGGGAGATCCCCAAAATCCTCCAGAGTGGTGGCCCTGACCCCAGGTTTCCCGACCCACCTGCCTCTGTGGTTTGCCTGCAGTTGCAGATCTTCCTCTGCTCTGATCCTTTGGAGCTGTGACCCCCAGGGATGTCTGAGAGTGACAGCCACAACAGCCCTGGAGGCGCGAGTGAGCGTTTGCTGCTTTTCTCCCTTTCAGGCCCCTCCGGGAGGATCCTCACAGCTCCATTAAAGTCCATTAGCAGCTTCCTCTCCTTTACCTGGCACTGAGCATGGGCCTAGTGAAGGGTGTCATCGTGGTGGTCCCTGGAGCTCAGGGAGAGGGGACAGCACAGCCCAGCAGCCCCTGGACCTGCCCCAGCTCCGGGCAGGAAAAGGAACCGCAGGGGCCTCCACTCCTTCCTTTTCCTGCAGACTGGGACAATAACAGGGGCAAGGCTGGGAAGAGAAGGAGCAGTGGGTTCCTCACATCAAACCCAAGAACGTTTAACAAAGGGGCATCTGACGGGCATTTGCTCGCCCTGCAGGGGGGTCTCAGGGCTTTGCTGTGAGCTGTCCCCTCTAACAGGTTGTTATGGGTTATCATTCTGGGTTTACTGGGGTAAAGCGGGCAAGGATGGTGAGATAGGTGGAGATCATTCAGTGCTGGGAGCTGCCAGGAGCTGTGAGAGGGACGGGGAGGTACTGAGGGTGCAGCTCCCTCTCTGCAGGGCCGGGCACACGCACATTTCCATCTTCCATCGGCTCAGCCCCACTGAAATCTGCAGCAGCCTTGGAGGGACTGAGGATCAAGCACTCTCCCAGCAGCTGTTCCCAGACTTTCCCATGCCATGGTCTGGCCATCGCCATCAGAGAGCCGTTTGCATCCCTGAGCCAAGGGCAAAGCCTGGAAAGGAAGAATTGCGGGAGCGTGTGGGACAGGAATGGGAGAGCTTTGGCCAGGACAAAGAGCCACCCCTTTGCCTCTTTCCCGGGGCAGTGGCCCAGCCTGGAGCCCGGGGGGGGGGATCAAGGGCACTGCGGGCCGAGCTGAGGGCGAAGAAAGCTCCGAGCCCTTGGCCCTGCTCTGCGGGTGTGAACAGCCTCCCGTAAATACCAAACGCTTCGGCGTGACAAGTGTCGGCAGCTGTGAGTCAGCCCTTGGCAGTGCCTGCAGCCCCCAGCCATGCTCCCATTGTCCCGGGATTCCCTGGAATGTGAGCCCACCCCGGCAGCCCCACCGCTTCCCTGGGCTGCAGGCACGGGCAAACAGCACCTTGTGATTCCCGGCGCGGTGGTGCCCGGGCTACAGGGATCAGAGGGAAAATGCCGCTTCCCAGGAAGCACTGGGAAGCTTCGGGCATGGCCAGCGTGGGGCTTAGGGTGGAAAACGGATTCTGAGAGCACAGCCCGCCTCTTCTGCCAGGGAAAAATCTGGGAACAGCTGCTGGGAGAGTGCTTGATCCTCAGTCCCTCCAAGGGCGCTGCAGATTTCAGTGGGAAACATGCATGTGCCTGGCCTTGCATAGAGGGAGCTGCAACCTCAGCACCTCCCTGTCCCACTCACAGCTCCTGGCAGCCCTCCAGCATGGAATGATCCCCACCTATCTCACCATCCTTGCCCACTTTATCCCAGTAAACCCAGAATAATCAGCCTATTCTTCTCCAGGCCTTTGTTGCTGCACCCATCCGGGGGCCCTCAATGCACCTTTCCCCTTCCTGCACCGTCCCTGCTCTGTTCCTCCTCACCCCTGCTCCTGGCAGTTGGAGCTGTAATTAACTCCTGGCTGTGCCCAGAATCCTCTCCCTTCCCTTCCCTCCTCGCGGGGTTTACGGGTTTTTCCGTTGCACAAATGTGGGAGCAATTCCCGGGAATTGCCAACCCCTATCAGCGCCGGCGTGGGGCACCTCGGCAAGAGCAAACAGAGCTGACTGTGGAGGGGGAGAGTGAGTGTGGAAAGCAATTGTTCTCCTTGAGTTCACCTTGATAACAGGGACGCCAGCTCCGAGACAAAAGCCGTTTCACAGTTCCGTGCCCTGGGGTTGCAGGAGTCTCATTCCTGGAAAAGGGAAAATTGGTGGTATTAGTTCAAAATGCAGCTCTGAGGTGGGACAGAAAGTCCAGGCGGCGTGAGAAGAGCTGGGTTTCATTCTCTTTTCTTCTTCCACCTACCACGAAACCTCAGGCAACTCCCCTACCCTGGAGATGAGAACTTTTCCAGGATTATTTGCTCGGAAGCTGTCAGCAGCTATAGCTCAGAGGTTAATGCCTCTCCTCTCGCTGTGCTGTCAGTGTGTGCAGAAATGTGTCTGCTGAGAGGGCACTGGAGCGCAAACACGGACAGGTGTGATGCCTCCATCCCTGCTCCATCACCACCTGCATCCCTGGGCTGTGGTTCCAGCTGCCAGCTGGATTTAGGGGCCTCTTTACAGCCGGAACAGGGGGAACAGCCCAACCTTGCACTGGTGGGAAACAAACCCCCGAGGATCTTGCTCTGCCTCCCTATCTTTGGGCACACACAAACACCAACACCTCCAGGATTTCTCCTGCAGGACTTCTCCTCCAAGAGGGTCCCCCCTCACCGAGGTGCCCTGGAGGCTTTTCCCAGCACACAGCTCCCCTGGGATAGTCAGCAGCCAGTGAGAGTTTGAACCAGCTCGTGGATTTAATGCTGAAACTGCTGCCTGCTTTCTGGGAAGAGTGAATCCTGCTGCCAGGCAGCTCAGCCAGGGAGTGACCAGGACAGTCTCCTCTGGAAATCCCTGGGATTTTGGACTGATAGTTACTGGAATGGCTCCAAGTGTGTTTTTTTTCAGGCAGCCTCTCCACAGCCCTGTGGAAATGCCTGCTGATCCATGGCTAACATGCTCCTTGGAGGTGTCCAAGGTGTTCTGGATCTGGCTGGCTGGGGGCAGAGCCTGAGGCAGTGCCTGGGGACCAGTGAACAGAGGAACAGACTCCCAGAGGCTCAGCTGTGGCAGCAGCAGAGCACGGCTGCTCCCCTGGAAACACCGTGTTACGGTCCCATGCCTGGGAATGTGTAAATGGGCCTTGTGCCTTCACACCATCCTGTCCTTGTGGGGTTGGTGAGGGGTGTGGAACAGGCACTGGGGAGATCCTCTGGTTCCTGAGAACCCCAGCTTGCAGAGCCCCCCTCGAGCAACCCAGGGAGGGCTCCCGGGGCTCTGCTGACAGAGGCGGCTCCAGGGCCAACACGGCTCTGTGATGACTCTGCAAGGTGATGGTGTCACTTGGCACGGGCTGAAATACGTCCGTGGTGGCTCCATGAATCATTCAGTGCCTTACACCCGTGTAAGGACGGTTCATGGCTGGATCCGGGGCGGATCCTGGAAGCATCTTTCCAAGGAAAGCTTTGGGCAGTGACGTCCCAGCTCCTGACGATGGATGATGCCATGTGGGACAACCTGTGCCGCCTTCTCCTGCCCTCCCACAGCAATCTGGAGGCAGGTATTCCCCATGTGAGGCTTCCTCACTGGAAATGATCCGTAGAATTCTGCCCCAGGAAAAGGGCTTGCTGCTAAGGAACGAAGAATCCAGCCCTTAATTCTTTGCAGTTCTGAGAGCAAAAAAGGGCTTTTTTTCAGGGCTCCCCCTGCACAGCCAGGTAATTCCTTGCAGGAGGCAGGAACCACCTGGTGCTGCCACCTCAGCTCTGCCCATCCAGGGCAGCAGTGGGGCCTCATCCTGTGCTGTTGACGTCAGTGGTTTTCCCCTCTCAGCGTGCCCGGCGTGTGCAGGCAGAGACCCGGAGCTGCGTGAGCCCAGCCCATGCCTCTGGCACCTCCTGGGCCATCCCTGCTTTTCAGTTCCCTCCTGCAGAGACACAGCTGCTGGCTCAGGGCACCCCGGGCATCCCCCAGGGCAGGGCTGGGCACAGGGAGCTTCTCCTTTCCCGGGCTCCTGGCCCGTTTTGACTGTCACTGGTGCTCCCAGTCACGGGACTTCCCTGGAGCCTCGCATTTTCAGGCTGAGAAAACCTTCGCTGTGAGGTCTAGAAAACAAAAGGTCCTTTTTCAGTGAGAGGAGGCTGATTAACATCCCCTCAGGGGTGCCAAGGGGCCTCGTCACCCTTCTGAGTAAATATGTTTTGTTGTTCCACTAAAAGGGGTGACTCACCTGGCGAGGCTTCCGAAGCCGTGAGGTCCCTGCACGTGGCTGTTACAGGAGCCCTGCGGGTCACGGGGCTCAGGGGGAGGTGTGAGGGCCTGGCCCTGCCCTGGCATCAGCCTGTCCTCGGGTCTCCAGCACCGGCCAGCAAAACCCCGCCGGAGCTGAACACTCTGGGCTCAGCACAGCCCAGCAGTGCTGGACACTGTGCCCGCCTGCTCCAGCCAAGGGAAAGGGCTCCTTTGGCTCGGGGTGTCTCTGGGGGTGTCTCAAGGTGTTTGGAGGTGGCAGCAGGACCCGGCTCCAGACCTCGGTGGGTGTTCATGGCTCTCCCCCCTGCCCGGTGCCGCCGGTCAGGAACCCCTCAGAGGGTTCCCTGGGAGCTGCCCAGACCTGCTCTGCTTGTACCAGCAGCGCCATCGATCTCGGGAAGGCCACGGCCCTCTGTGGCTTTCTCAGGCAGGTCTTGCAGCACTTCACATGTTTTCTTGCATTTTCAAAGGCCCCAGAGGAGAGGAAGGCTGGAGGAGTGAGGAAGAGGAGCGGGGGGAGGTAGCAGTGATCTGCTCCCTGCCCAGAGTCACTGCTCGGTCCACTCCCCGTGTCACTTCTGAAGCGCTGGACATGCTGTCACTTCGCTTCTCCCGGGCCAGACTTCTGGAAGGTTTTCCAGAGCCAGGCGACAGGGAGGCAGTGTCGGTGGCAAGGCAGGACACCGGCCAGAGCAGCTGCTGGGGCCAACTTACACGTTTTATTTGTTCTTCTTTTAGCTGTCAGGTTAATATTTTGTCCTTTATGATGAGCACGTCCTGGGTAGGGCCATGCCCTCAGGAATCTGCTCCGCACAGGCAGGTCAGGTTTAGCCAAGAAAAGAAGAGGCAGAGGAGGTCACAGAGGATTCTGCCACGGATGCTGCTCAGGGGGGTTCCCAGGGTGAAGGAGGACCTGGAGGATGATCCCTTGTTCCAGCCCTTCTGCGTGGCCCCAACATTTCCGCCCGAGGCCTCCCACCTTGCCCCCCGTCCTGCAGCCATTCCATGGATCCCCTCCCTTCACACAAGAACCAAACCCTCAGTTCCAGGCAGAGGTGACAAAGAGAGGGATGTTTCATCCTTTTCTCCTCGTTTGCACAGGTGCATTCCAGGGAAGCATTCCCGAGTCTTATTCATAACCAATGTTTGTTCCTCGGAAAATTCTCTTTTATGTTGGGTCCCTCGCTGGGGTCTGGGTGTTTATTCTGTTCAAATCCCAGAGACAAGGAACCACACATTTAGAAATCCTGCGGGAGTGTCTCTGTGGCTCTCCCCCTCTCTTGTTCTTCCTCCAGCCTCTCCTGGGGCCACTCTGGTTTTCCTTGGCCATCTCCAGCTGCAAACAGAGTGCTCCCCCCCAGTCAGGCTCCCACTCCTGACTTCCCTCTGCTTTCTCCTGGGCACAAAAAAGTGGCATTTACTGGCTGCTGACCATCCATCCCATCCCTTCCCACCCCATCCCACCTTGGAGGAGCTGTGTTACCACAGTGTGCAGGGTAAGTTCACCTGCACAGGTGACTGGTTCTCACAGGCACTGCTTCTTCAACCTAAAACATCCACAGTAAGTGCAGCATAACCCGGGTTCTGACTGGGGTAACAGAGCCCTGATGCAAGATTTTTACCCCTGTGTGACACCAGTGGTAAGTGATCCCCAGGGGCAGGGCAGAACACCCCTCTGCACGGACAACCCTCCATGCACCCCATTAATTTTTCCTGTTAATCCTCTGTGGATATGGAGAGCACAAAGAAGATGTAACAGCCTGGCCGAGGAGCCACTTGGCCTCGCTGCAAAACCAGCAACGTCAAAGCCAGAGGTGGATGGTGGGGGTTTTTCTGAGGGCTCTTGCGATGTCTCTGTTTGCCTCAGTGCTGGGGAGGAGTTTGACAGCCCTGCTACAAACAAGCCATTTTCTACAGACACTGGCTCCCCCAGGCATCTCCTCATGCCTTGCACAATGCAGACAGAACAGCAGGCAGAAAAGACAGGAAAGCAACATTAGAGCAGCTCAGGAATTGCAATTTGGCTTCCTAAGTGCCAATAGCAGCAACAACCCTCTGCCCTGACAGAGAATTGCATCACTCCTGGACACAGAGGCCTCTTCAGCCTGGGGCCAGCACGGGATGGGAACACACAGTGAACAGCTTTGCGCTGATTTCTGGGATGCTGAGCATGTTAATGTCAGAGGAAGTTGACAGTGGAAGTTGACAGTGGAAGGTGACAGTGGAAGGTGTCAGTGCAGTGGGAGCACCTTCCTTTGATGAGGCCACCCCAGAGCCAGAGGCAGGTCCCATCCTCACCTCATGTCCATGAACTCATTGCTGGCTGGAGCAGGGCAGCGGGACGGGGGGGCCCAGCACAGGGTCACTTTGGGGTGATTTTTCCAAAGGAGGTGCTTAGCCTTGAACACATTTTATCCTGCTGGGTTTCCCAGGGCCGAGAACCCTCCAGAGCAGAGTTGAAGCCTGGGTGTTCTCAGAGCTGGCTGCAAACAACAGGACCAGAGTGTGGAGACACCTTGTTCTACCACCAAAACCCAGGGCCCAGTGACGTGTGTGTGACACTGAACATCCTCCAGGTTAGAAATTCCATCTGTCAGGGACCTCATCCAGGTGAATTTCACCAGCCAGGAAAAGGAAAGCTGCCGGGAAATCACTCCCTCTGCAATCCCACGGCCATCACAGATGGAAAGGGGCCGTGCTGGCAGTGTCACATTGTTTACCCAGGAGTGTAAGGACAGGAAAAAACAATGGCTGATAGTAAATGAAACACTGGAAACATTGTAAAGTGAAATGAAGGAATTTAAAGGCAGGGAGTTTATATGGCCTATTTACTGATAAAATCAAACATTTTAAAAGGTCCCTTCGTGGTGTGGCAACACTGCAGTGAGCCCAAGGCATTTATGGGCAGAATAGGCAGTTTCCTTGAAAAAGGGTATTTCAGAGACGTGGTTTAAAAGGTTGCTACACAGCTCTGTGCCCAGTGCAACTGGAAGAAACCCTTGAGCCAAGATGTACAACAATCCAGAAGGATGCTTGGGGGTTATTTATTATCCCCCATTCCCAGTCAGGGAATGCTGAGTGCAGCAGTCGGGCCCAGACACTGCAAACATGTGTTAGAGACATGCTTGCCTTTAAATATATTTCTCAATCTTCTCCCTGTAACACACCAGGGATAAACACTTCAGTGCTGATGGTGAGGGCAGACAGGTGACAGATGCCCTTTAGCCAGACGGAAGATAATTTCTTCCCCTTTGGTCCAGTCTCCCTCCCTAAAGCAACACCTCTGCCACGAGGCAGTGACACGGGCCAGGCTGTCACCTCTTTCCACCTCTCCTCCCAACAACAACATGTCTGTGGGAGCTGCTGGTACCTCTGGAAAGGTGCAGGAGGAACCACGACTCCGATGCTCCAGCCGGAGAGGAGTCTGTGCGTGTTGTACTCTCTTCATTCACTGTCACAGCCCACAGCCGAGGCTCGAGGAGGCTGAAGCACAGTCCCCAGCAGTTCTCTCCCCACAGACAGTGCCGTGGCTGAGGGCTGGGAGGGGGCTGCTGCTGGCCCAGGGGATTGCAGAGGCAGAGGACAATCCTTGGCAGCAGCAGAACCAACTCCCCACCTTCCCCCAGCAGCGTTACCTTGCTCTGCTCTGCCTGACAGCAGTGCCCTGAGCAGCCTGGCTGGCAGCCTCTGCCTGGAGCCCTCCCGTGCCAGGGCTCCGGAGACACCCTGGCCCCTCGCCAGCCCCTCGCTGCTCCGGGGTCTATCCCAAACTCGGCGTCTGGGTCTTCCCTTTCCCTCTTGCATCACACCTGGCTTGAGCGGGGCTGCTCCCTGCGGGGCACAGAGGGGCGGTGAAGCTCAGCCCAGGTGGGAGGGACTGGGTTCCTGTTAAATCCCAGCTCCCAGAGGACCCGGGCCTCGCACAGACCCACCCACCCTTGTGGTTTATGAGCTCAAGGTGCTGGCGGAGGTGTTGTGGCAGAGCCGTGAACAGGAGTGGGGACGAGCTGCTGCAGCCCAGGTACCTCAGAGTGCGACTGCAAGGCCATCTCTGCCTTTCCCATGCCTCTTCCCAGTCCTTCTTTCCCTTCAGTTCTCATGCTAACGCTACAGTTCGTATCAGTTCCTCCCTTCCATCATTCCTCTTGCTGCTGCTTTGCATTCCTCCCTTCCATCATTCCTCTTGCTGCTGCTTTGCATTTAGGTGGGGATTATTCCTGTGCCTTGGGAGGAATCTGCTACAGGGGTCTCAAATAAGCCAAGACATGGTTGATCCTGCACGAGCAGTGCTGCCGGTGGGGAGAGACCGAGCCGATCCAGGGTGGGGAAGCGCTGGCAGGAACAGTTGGGATTGTGCTTGTTGCTCCAGCCAAGCTTTTGGGGTTTTCTCAGCAGTCTCTGGGGTTTATGACATTAGCATTTACCTTTCTTACTCACCCTTTTGAAGCATATTTAAGGTTTCCAGTGGTGTTTGCTGTCTGTCGCACGTTTCCTTCACTGCCTCGAGTGGGCTCAGCCGGGGGGGACACAACTGGGATCGTGTGTTGGTGTGTGTCCCAGCACCTGTTCCAGTGCCCTCTGCCTCCCCGTGGGAGCAATAAAGGCAATAAAAGTGCCACGTGGGAGCAGAAGTGTTGAGTGGCTGAGGCAGAGGTTGGTGTGGGGATTGTGTGGGTTACTCAGGGTGTTGTGGGACCGCAGACAGCCGGGGAGGTCAAAGCACCGGGAATTGGGTCAGGAACAAAAACGCCGCGAAACCAAAACCAAAAGCGGGTTCTGGGGCTCCGTCCTTGAGTCAGAGGAGAGGGAGCATCGGGAGGATGGCGTGGGAACTGCGCAGCCAGGGCTCCAGGCAGGAGCACTGCGGATCCGCTGCCGGTGTAGGCGGATAGACTGGGAAGAAGATGGAGGTCTGAGGAGGGGAGGAAGAGAATCTAACCCCACCTTGTACTGTTTGGGCCCAAGGGAAGAGCCTGAAGCAGTTCTGCTGCTTCCCAAGGTTTCAAGCCCTGCAGGGTGTGCCTGGGGGAGTGCAGGGGTACAGGGCCCTTCTGAAACACCTGGAGTGTGTAGAGCCCCCCGTGGAGCAGCTCCCATCCTCTCCCTTCCCTTGGCACGCCTGAAATGCAGGAAAACAGCCACAGCTTCCTTTGTCTAACACTAGTGAATCCCACAAGGGATGAAGGGAGATGTGCCCATGGTCTCAGAAGGGAAAAATCCTGGCTGGTGCCCCGAGGAGCTTGTTAGTGTGTCTTGAAAGCCTCATGTTCCTGTAACTCATCTCAAACATTCTTAGGATTTGCTAATTTAGTCTATTTTTGGACAGACACCCTGTTCCAAAGACGTTGTTGTCCCTGAGCCTCCTGCATCCACTGCTCACCCACAAGGAGGGGAAGGAAAACTCCTCCAGGCTGTGCTGGGACCTCTCCTGGGAATGGGAACCAGCCTCTGCTGCTCTTCTTGTACCCAGAGAAGCTCTTGCCAAAGGGGAAAGAGCCATCCCTGGAGAGGAAAAGGGAGCAAGGCAGTGGGAGTTGTC
>JAYRBT010000081.1:1971818-2026202 GCA_036023395.1 Myiotriccus ornatus | reverse complement strand
GTACCCAGAGAAGCTCTTGCCAAAGGGGAAAGAGCCATCCCTGGAGAGGAAAAGGGAGCAAGGCAGTGGGAGTTGTCAGAGGAGTGATTTCGACATTACTAATAACCCTCCTCCTCCAAATCCCTGGAGACCCTTCCAGAAGCCTGAAATGTTGCTAAACAGGCAATGCACGGGGGGATCTGCAGGGAGGTCGCTGGGCGGGGGTGGCTTCTGCTGTGGATGCTCTCAGGATGTGCTGGAGAGCAAAATATCCTCCTCTGGCGCTCGTCACAAAGATGCTGCCCCGTCGTGCGGCATCCCGGGGCTGGTCAGATACCAAGATGCTGCCTGGGATTTCACAAACGCTGCTTTTGCCGCTGAACTTCCTAATTGCTCCTGTTTGAGCAAGGGAGGAGGCTCTGACAGCCACCCCTTCTCCCCCTGGCACGGCAGGGCGGCCCCTCCTCGGGCATCAGCTGCCTCGTGCCCAGGTGCTGGAACCCCCCAGAGCTGGGGGTGTTTATTAATATCTGCCATGTGATACCACGGCTCTCCCTGCTCTGCAGGCAAAAACACACAGCATAACCATGGGAACTTCTGTTCTCAACCCCCCTCAGCACGCCCCGCTAATCCAGGCGAGTGGCCCGCTGTGATGGGGTTGGGTGTAATGAGCTTTGGAAATCCTGGGTGTCCCAGCAGTTCCCTCTGCCCTTCCTGGCGGGGGGATGTGTAACAGGCTTGTCATCGGGAGGCTCTCAGGGCTCATGTTGCAAGGAAAAACAACCAGACTTGGCAGCTGGCTGAGCTGTTTTGGGGTCTGTGCAGGCGGGGAAGGAGGCTCTGTCCCAGCTCGCATGTCTGAGCTCCAAATATCCGCGCTGGGACCCCCAGGGCTCTGCTGCAGCTGCCAGCTCCGCTCTTACCCTGCCCCGTCTGATGCCGGGGCAGAGCCCTGGGGGTCCCACCGGGCTCCCCGAGATCCAGCAGATGAAGCAGGAGGGACTTTGCTCCGCGTGGCGTCGAGGGCTGGCGGAGCTGTTGCCGTGCCCGGCGGGTTTGGGAAGGGCGTTTATCGCCCAGCCGGGGTGTGTCGGCACAGCCCTGGCCCCGGGGCGCCGGCTGCTCCCACCGCGCCCAGGAGCGCCCTCCAAACACACCCCCGCCTCTGCCCCGCGTGGGTGCTCCGCTCCCGATCCTGACACCCCGAGCCCTGCTCCTTCTCCTGTCAGGGGGATCGTGATTTCGTGCCGGGGGGGCTGCCTGCCAAGCTGGGCTGGAGGTGGAGGGGAAAACGAGGGTTACTGGGCTGAGCTGCAGCTCCTGCCCCACAGACTGGGTCTCTTGGTGCAAAAGGGAGCTGCCTTGCCAGGAGCCTTTCTGAGAGTGTCCATCTGCATCCAAAATCTATGACTTGTCCCCTTCGTGGCCACGGGGCCACTGCCATTCCCAGTTGCTCCTGGGAAGTCCTGATGTCTGTGGGCAGCATTATCCTGTCCCATGGTTGTGCCATGCTGGTGGCCAACACCCACCCTGTGATCCCCCTCCTTTCCCACAGCCCTTCTCCTCTGGTCCTCCAAGCAGAAGAGCCCACAGCCGAGGCTCAAAATTCCTGTGAGGAGCCTGGGAGACCTCTCACTTCAGCCCAGAGAAGGGAAGGGAGGAAAAATGAGGTTTGGAGGCTGATTCTGGCAGCATCAGGCATAAGAAAGATCAAAAACTCAGGGCAGGAGTACAAGAGAGGAGGGAAGCTGTTGCGTGCATGCTCCTGGAAGCCCCGACAGCCCCGGTTCATGCATCCTGCACGTTATTTCTGTACCTACTTAAATTAAAACCAGCCTCGTCTTGCGGACGCTGACTGGAGCCAGGCAGTTCTTCTCCCCAGGGGAGAATCCAATTTTCACTCCATCTTGCTTGCGTTTTTGACCTGGAATGACTCTTCTTTTTATATTTAACCAACGCTCCCTCTGAGCCTTGTACCGCGCTGCCCTTCTCACGCAGAGCCGGCGGCGTGATGGCACACGGAGCCCCCAGGCAGGAGACCGAGGTGGGCATCCTGCTCGCCCGGGATGCCACTGACCCGTGCCAGAGCTGGTGGTGCGATGGCACACAGAGCTCCAAGGCAGGGGACCTCGGGTGGTTTCCCAAGGTGGGCATCCTGCCCGCCTGAGCTCTGAGTGACCCACGGCAGAGCCGTGCCGCGACCCGACCGGAGGCCGCACGAGCTCTGCAGGCATGACCGGCCTGGCTGCTCCAGCATTGTCCATCTCCTCTCAGTGCTGAGGCAGACCTGGCTCCAAGAGGGCAGGATTAATTAATGGCAGCTCAGAGAGGTGCCCTGGGCCTGTCTAATCCAGGCTCCAGAGGTGTTTCCCTGCCTGCTCCCGAGCCTTTCGTACAGACCAACCTGTCAGTCCTGTAAATTAAACCTCTCAGAGGCTCAGGAGACACCGCGGGGGCTGGGCTGGCAGGAAGGTGGATGGGGTGGAGGTATTTACTCACTCCTGCAGTGCTCTGGGAAGCCCTGGAGAAGCCTTTGCCTGCCATGACTCGCCCGTGGCTGTGTGCTGACAGCAGCGATGTTTCGCTTTAATTCCCTAATCTTCACGAGCCCAGGATATTCCGGGTGTCTCTCCAGCAAGAAGCGAGGCTTCTCCAGGGTTATGTAACCCATCCAGGGCAAAGCTGGGCTGTTTGGACCCCCCTCCGGACCAGCTCCCAACACCTGGCGGGGCAATTAGTCACCGATTACAGACGTGACGCAGGGCACCAGCCCAGGTCCTGCTGCGCCCACGGGGCTGAGGGACCGGCTGCCCCGGAGCAACGTGTCTCCCTCCTAATCCTGTGACTCCATCGTTAATCAGCCCAGGGTAGGCGAGTAAATAACTCTGCCACCGGAGACTGGTGCAGGGTAGGATAAATGTTCTGGGAAGTGCAGCCCCGCTGTTTGTGTGTGTCACACACCAGATCCGCACAGGATACAGAGAGGGAAACCTGAGCTGTGGGATTAACTCCTGCCGGCAAACCTTTGGATCTGGATCGCCCATGGTCCCCACTGTCCTTCCCAGGGACTGGAGGGGATGGGAATGCTGCCATGCAGCCGGTGCAGTGTGGGCACGGGGAATGTGCTGGGCTTGGATGTCCCAACATGGAGATGCTGAGTTAGTTTGGCTGCGATGGGATGGTGTTATTGTCCTCCTCTGGAGCCAGAGGACTGAGGGTCCCTCCGTGTTTTGGTGGCAGGACGTGATGCTGAGGGACAGGTCCTGCCAAGCAGGAGGGCAGCAGCAGCTGGAGAGATCCCACTTGTTGCTGATGCAGTGGGACAACTTCCCCACCTCCAAGCAGTGCCCTGAGACCCTTTTTCGCTGACCCCCGAGGGAAGCCCACCTCCTGCCATGGGGGTTTATAGTGGAGAATTAAAATATACTTTCTGTCTAAAGCAGAGCCCAGGAGTCTTCAAAGTGTATTAGCAGTCAGATTCCTCAAGCAGCACCATGACTGAGGCAGCAGCCACGTACTCAGGCTTCCAGGCTTGCCTTGTACCAGGAAAAAGAAATCCTGGATTAGCTGTACACCCACTCCAGGACACTGCCCTGGCAGGCAGCTCCGGCTCTGTGCCCGCGGGGCTCCGGGCTCGCTGGCTGCCCTCAGATGGCTTCCGAGGGTCGGGGTCCCACGGGAAGACTGTTAGAGGGAGACTTCATCTCATTCTTAATCCAGAAAATCAGCAAATAGAGCAGGATGTCGTTTTCCGGCCTCTGAAACCTGAAAAGCTGTCGCCAGCGAGTGCTCCGTGCGCTTGCCCGGCCACACTGTGGCACCGGGAGCAGGGGCTGGAGGGGGTGGAAAAGCAGGACGGGGCGACTTGTTTTCTTACGAGCCGAATTCCAGCTTTGCGCTCCAAATCCCCGTTTTTATAGAACTTTTCCGCTGAAGTCTGCTCCTGCCCGGGGCATGCCTGTGTAACCGCTCCTCTCTGCATTCCTCAGATTCCTCTTCCGCTGGAGACTGGGTTGAAGACGAGGGGTCTGAGGTCCCTGGTGGAGGAAGGAGGCGAGGAGCAGGAGGAGGAGGAGGAGGTTTCCCTCGGACTCTTAAGCTGTCAAAGCGGAAAACCAAACCATGTCCCAGGTCCTACAGAACCACGTGCTGCGTGTTGGGCAGACTGTGTGTATTCCCTCTCCGGAGGAAAGCAAGAGCCTGCACCCAGCGGGGTACCCGGGGTGCTCCACCCTGCCGGGCAAGTACATCTACTACTCCACAGAGTCGTGGGCTGACCCCCCCTCCGTGGTGCACCCCAAGGCTCACCTGCTGCCTGGAGGGAGGCTGTACGGAGCCCACCCTGTTCTGGAGCATGTGGCTGCTCACACACAGGGGAAGGGTCAGCAGGATTCCTCCGTGGAGAGACCCGCTGCTCACACGTGTCAGCTGAAGCAGGAGGAGAACGCCGGCACGGATCCTGAGGCTCAGCCAATGTCTCCCTCCCTGGACATATCCATAGAGGCTCTCAACAAGCTGATCCTAGAAATCGATCCGACTTTCCAGCCACTGAAGGATCCAGCCCAACCTGCTGTTTGGGGTGACACTGCAGCCACCAAGAAACAGGAGCCAGAGGCAATAGGTGAGGAAAAGGCACCACTCAGGCACTGGAGCCAGAGCAGCTCCAACCCAGTGAAGACCCTCTGCCAGGGGCAGAGAGGTCAGGCACACACCCTGTCCCGTGGGCAGGACGAGGTCCTGGGGGGCTGGAAATGGGTATCAGGGACATCCTGCACTGTCCCCAGTGGGATCGGTGTGGGGGGTTGTCTCCTGACGTCAGGGGTCCGTACTAAAGAGCAGGACAGGCTGTGTATCCAGGCTCTGCCTAATTCCAGTGCTTCCATGGCCCTGGTTTGATCACTGCTGACACATCTCATGCCCAGCCAGCTCAAAGGGATCCAGAAGGGAACGGGGAAAACAGCCTTTAATTCGGTCTGATGTTTGTTTCCCTGCGTTTGGAGAAAACATTTCCCATTGGAAATGGGACTTGGGAAAACTCCTAATCCCAGTTGTCACCATCAGTGACAGGCCCTGGGCTCTGGGTGATATGTGAGCACCCTGCTCCCCTCATTCCCCCAAGGCCAGCAGAGCCTTTCCCAGGGTCACACCTGACCCTTGGGAGCACAAGGATTTACAGCCAGATTTCCAGGGCCCTGGGCTAAGGCACTGAGTGTTACACAACGATCCCATTTAAATGTTCCCAATCGCTTTGCCAGGGAAATTCTTTTTCCAGGGCTTGTGCACTCCTGGGGCAGCATACCTGGCATAGGCAAGGCACCAGCAGCACATACCAGCCCATTCTCTGCTCACGGGTTCCCTATGTGAACCCTTGTGCAACACTTCCCTGGCATCCCTGCAATCCGAGCTCTGATCTGTGAGCTGCTCCTGATCCAGGCATTCCTGCCTGGGCTCTTCTGCTGGTTTCAGCTGTTCAGCACCCTGTGCACAGGGCAGCCCCACCAGTGCTGGCACTGCTGGCATTGTCCTGGTGCACCAGTGGTGGTTCAGGGGCCTGAGGACACAGGCTTGCTACTTCCCAAAAGCCCTATTGCCTGTCCCTGTCTTTACACGTGGAAATACCATGACAATCTGTCTCCAGGCTCCTTTCCAGAGGGAGGTGAAATGAGAGGATGGTAAAGGCATGAAAAAAATTCTGATCTCCCTGAGCCCTCATGCAAACCAGAGGACTGTGGGGTAGGGGGAGGGTCCTGGTGCTCCAGCGGGGAGCCAGGCAATTCCAGGGCAGACAGTGTCCCTGCTTCCCCCTGGGATGGACTGAGTGGCCTTGCAGATAAAGTGCTGTGACAAAGTGCAAGTTCAGATCTGGCTGCTCAGTGCCTGGAGCCATTTCTCTGCCTCCCTCAGGGCATCACTCGGGGGATGGAGCCTGAGCAGTTTCACAGGTTTGGAAAATCTGGCTCCAAGAGAACACCTGGAATTCCAGCCACAAATGCAGGGGGGAAAGCCTCACTTTAGCTTTCATTTTCTTTTAACAGCTCTTGGACTTTACACAAACTTCTTCTCACTGTGCAGGGTCCCTGTTCACCCACCTCCTCCCACTCCAGCCCTGCAACCTGTGGCCTGATGTGAGGGTGGCAGGGACTGATGGTGACAAGAGAAGTCAGAGGGGCTTGTTCTTGGTTAGTGGAGCCCACAAGGAAGCTTTTAAAAGTGACAAATATTGTAGCAACAGGAGCCACGTTCACGAGAGTCACAAATCCCTCTGGAATCTGGAGGAGAGGAGAGATCTCAGATCTCAGCTTGCGTGACATCTGGTCTCCTTGTCTGTGGCGCTTTTGCCACTCCTTGGTGCTGGAAAACTTGCCAAGGTCTTGAGCAAATATTTGAGGTTTAACCCCAGGTGATAAGGGGAGCCAAGGCAGAGAAGTAGGAGGTAAAAGGCCTCCCGAGCACGGTGTGCAGATGCTTGCCAGTTCTTTAAAGGACAATTAAAATCCCCATTTCTCTCTCCCCTCGAGCGGACATTGACAAGAAGGAGCTCGCTGGGAGGGTTTGACACTGGGACACGTGGCTCCGGAGCCGCTCCCAGGAGCTGCTGCTGGCAGCGAGGCTGTGGAGGGGGAAGGCTGTGGCTCTGGCTCCGTCCTGGCGAGGTCCAGCCATGTCCCCGCTGGGGACCAGCCCTCCCGGCTCACCCAGCGCCTCCTCGGCCGTGCCGATCCAACCCCACGCCGGGGTTGGCGGGGAGGAGGGGGCTCGGGGAGTAACTTTTGTACACACTTGTGCTTCTCCTGCTCATCCAGCTCTATGCCCCAGAGGTCTGGTTGTTCTTGCAGTAACCAGGGCCAGAAGAATGGGCTGCTCTGCCTGTCCAGCTCCCACCCGGCAGGTCCATCCCATCTCAGGATTGTCAGAGCAGTTTGTCTTTGCTGCAGCAAAAAGGTTTTTCCCTCTCCAAGAAACACTTTTGAGAAGGGGAACTTCCCTGAACTCCATGGCAGGGCAAGAACGAGGTGCTGAAAGCAAAGCTGGGCACGTCCAGACTGGAAGGGAGGTGCAAACTTCTGGCATTGGAAGGATTAACCACCAGAGCAGCTTCCCTGGGCAGGGAATCCACCATCGCTGCGAGTGCTTAAATCGAGTCTGAGTGTTCCAGCCCAGACAGAAGTTATGGCTTTGCCCAAGGAAGCCAGGGCCTGACGTGCATCAGGCACCTGGGGAGCCAAGCACGCTGTCCTGGCTGTGAGGTTTTGCTTTCTTTGACTGGTCCCACAGTGGACACCAAGAGCCCTGTAACTGCCCTTGTCCCGCATGGATTCCCTCTGCCTCCTGTCCCACTGCCACTCAGCTGTACCCGGGGCCAGGTGACATCCCCCTGCTCCTCTGCTCAGCCAGGGTGTGCAGGGCCACGCTCCTGCTGCCCTGAGCACCCTCCAAACCTGACATCATCCCCGGGGGGAGCAGCCAGATGTTTTTCTCTTGAGTCAGGTACAAACAGAGAGGCTGCTGGAGGGAACACCCACCTCTGGCTGCAGGTCTCTGCAGGTCCTGGCTGGGTAGTGCTGGCGAGGGGGGTCTAAGCATCCAGACATGACTGCAGGTAATCCCCTTCCCTGGGTGCCTGCCAGCACTGGGAGGGGATCAATGCACTCTGGGGTCTGTGAGGAATCAGCCCCCATAGGATCTCAACAAAGGGCATGGGGCTGTCCCCTGGGACCCCCCCACCAATCCCTGCAGGGAGCGAAGCCCAGAGCCAAAATTCATAGCAGGAGGAACAGACAGACATGTGTGCCCCACGGAGCTTTACTAAGGGGCTCAATTTGGACACTAGATTTTTAATAACCTCCTCTCTCTCCCTGCAGACATCAAGTACATAGAGCTGACACCAGACAGAGCCACGGGGCCCGAGCTGCCACAGGGCTCCCCCAGCCCTTCGGGCACCCCCTTCTCCAGGTCCCCCCAGACCAATGGCTTCCTCACCCAAAAAGGGGCACTCGGGGGCAAATACAGCACCAGCGACAGCGTGGTTTTCTCCAGCCCACCCGTGCCCTCGAGCTCCCAGTCAGCCACCCTGAGCTGCAGCAAAGCATCCGAGAGCATCTCAGTGCCCCGGCAGTGCACGGCGGGACGCACGGACACCGTCCCCCTCGGCACCTCCCCGGGCTTTGACAACCTGCTGAAGCCTGTGCACGTGGTGAGGGCCCAGCAGAGGGGCAGCTGGGTGTCCCAGCTCTCCACGAGCCCCGGCTCCGACACCAGTTACGTCCTGGGAAGGTAAATGCCGCCTGTGCCCCGGTCTCGGGGTAATGGTGGGGATGGAAGGGGCGCGGGGCTGTGCTCTGAGTCCCTCAGGCTGGGAGCTGGAGGGTTGACAGAGCTGGTGCAGTCCCTGGGGGTGGGCTCTGCGCGTCAACACCCCCCTGATGTTCTCTGCTCTTTGTGCCTCTTGCAGCAGCACCCACTCACTCCACAGCGAGGACTCGGACGCTCCCACCGCTGCCTGCCCGTCCCCCGCCAGCTCCCTGGGCAGCCCCTGCTCCCCTTCCCCTGGCACCGTGTGTCACTCCAGAGAAGCTTTCGGCCAGAGGCCCCCCCAGCCCAGGGCAGGCAGCTCCCCCAGCGCCAGCTCCTCCTCAGCCCAGAAGGGCCAGCCCAGCAGCTGCCCCCCCTCCATCCTCCCCTCCTCAGCCGACATCCCGGTGCTGTTGGTGAACGGGTGCCTGGAACAAGGAGATGGATCCCCCCAGGCAGCCAAAGCCCCCCCCAGCTCTGCCATGCAGGCCCCCCCTCCCGGCTGCAGCCCTGCCCCGAGGCTCGGGGGCCTGAACAACGCGCTGTCGGCTCCTGCGCTCTCCTGCGTCCCAGACAGTGAGTCCCAGGGCAGGGCTGGGGTGGGAGCTGCAGACCCTGGCAGCTGCTGGGAAAGGGGGTGCAAACCCCCTTTTCCCTCTGGTTTAGCTGTGGATTATAGACAAGAAAGGCTGGAGGTCCTTGCCGGAGCTGGAGCTCCTGGGTGGTCTCCAGCTCCTGCCTGGTGACCCCAGGTGAGCTGCACCTTCTGCTTGGCTGGGTGCTGGGGCACGGGCTCAGCAGGCAGGAACTCCCTGCTCCCTCGAGAAAATGCAGATACACCTGTTTATAGCACCTGAGAGTGAGAACCACCGTTCTGTCCTGTCCTCACGGCTTGTGGGCCCAGACAGGGTGGGGAGGAGGGCTTGGGGTTCCTGTTTGCTCTGAGGACACCGAAAGGTACCGGAGTTCACAAGGTCCCTCATTGAAGGGCAAACACTGGGGCTATTGTTCTTTGGAGGAGATGAGCAGAGGCAGCTCTCGGGGCAGAGGGTTTTTAATTGGGATCCTTATGGGAATAGCAGGAGGGTGTGTGGGTCAGATCCTCAGCTGCTGTAAAGCCCACGGTCCAGTGCATTGTGCAGGGCTGGGCAGGCTGGCACAGCCAAGGGATTCCATGTGCCCTTCTCTGCACTACATCACAGCCTGCCAAGAGAGATAATTACGTGGAGAATGAGCTATTCTGAGGAGTGGGGAGGAAAGGATTCAAAAGGGTTGAACAAACCTTCAGCCCTGACCAGCCTGACAGAGAAATGTCTTTGCTGGGTTCTGTCACCTCTGGAGGTCCTGCAGGTCCCTGCTGGCCTTGACACCGTGGGGTCTCTTGCAGGTCCCCTCAGGGCTGGGCAGCCCACCATGAAGTTCGTGATGGACACATCAAAATACTGGTTCAAGCCGAGCATCAGCAGGGACCGAGGTGAGGGAGTGAGGGGCTCTGGGGGGGTGACCCCACCTCGGGCTCCTGCCTGTGCCCTGGGGTGGAGTCCTCCTGTGTCCCCAGGGACTCAGTGAGGGTGATTCAAAACCTACTGGGGGCTGATGGGGGTGGAGAGACCCTCTTGCTCCAAGGGGGATGACTCAGAAACACGGGCTGTGCCACAGCCCCTCTGTGATCCCCTCAAGCCCAGTAAAGCTTCTCCTGCCCCTGTGCTGTCCCACAGCACGGCCTGGGCAGGGGCTGAGTGTCCTGGGGACCACAGAGACCCACGGGACCGAGGCAGGGCCCTGCAGGAGCACACTTGGTGCTGCACGAGGGACTGGCGCGTCCTTGGCAAACGCTCCGGAGTCTTTCCTGCTGCTGCCAAGGAGCGACTGCCCGCAGAGCACGGGAGTGGGGAGGTCCCACCTGTTGTGCTTGGCTGAGCCCCTGCCTGTGCTCTGACAGCAATCCAGCTGCTGAGGAACAAGGAGCCAGGCACGTTCCTTGTGCGGGACAGCACGTCGTTCCGGGGCTCCTTTGGACTGGCCATGAAGGTTCCCAGCTCTCCATCCGGCAACCAGACAGGTACAGAGATTCACTTGGAAATGGGGGGGGAGTTCCTTTAATAATTTAACTGAAACTAGGCAAACTAAAGCCAGGTGACAAGCAACAGGGTTCTGGTTGTGTGGGGAGACACTGGTGACCATCCCACCCCTCCCAGGGGCTGGCACCACACTGGCACCACAGAGGAGCTCCGTGATGCCCTGGGATGGGCAGAGGTGGGCAGGGGTGAGACAGCAGCTCTGGTGCTGACACTGTTTTTGGTCCCTCTTGCAGGTGAGGACAGCAGTGACCTTGTCCGGCACTTCCTCATCGAGTCCTCCACCAAAGGGGTGCACCTGAAAGGGACCGGAGAGCACCTGTATTTTGGTAAGGACGGTGCCATCACCCACAGCAGCCCTGGCAGCCCCAGGAGCTGTCTCCAAACCTCCTGGAAGCACCGGGGTGAGCGTGTTGCACACCTGCCAGCACGGGCACCCCCCAGCCCCCGGTCCTGCCTGCACTTCCCTGGCACCGAGATCACGGTGGTGGGAAAATGAGCTTCCTGGGACACTGCTGGGGTTGGAGGCACGTGGTGGGAGGTTTCAGGCAGCAGCCTCCCCCATCCAGCTGGTGGCTCTGTGTTTCAGGGAGCCTCTCTGCCTTCGTCTACCAGCACGCCATCATCCCGCTGGCACTGCCCTGCAGGCTCAGCATCCCCACCCGAGGTAGGTGACGGCACAGGAGGGACGCTCCAAGGGGAGGAGGGGAAGGTCCTGGAGGTGGGGAGGGGGCTGGACCGCCCAGGTGCCCTGCGAGGGGCTGCTGCCCTGGCTGCAGGCAGAGCAGGGACCTGCAGAGCTGCCCTGGGGACAGCACAGCAGTGACTCCCTTCTGCTGGGGGTGAGGGTGGGCGAGGGAAGGAGGAGTGGGGAGATCAGGGATGAGCAGAGCCAGGAGAGGGAGGTGGAGGACAGTTAAGTCAACTACTGCTCTAAACCCCTGCAATTAGAGCAGTCCTGGGCCTTTGGGAGATAAGGAATGGCCAAAGAGGTGACGTCACTGCTCCTGCTTGTCCTTCGTGCAGATCTCGCTGACGGAGAAGACAGCCCTGACTGTGCTCCCGAATCCACGCTGTCTGTGGCAAAGCAAACTGCAGGTGAGGCCACGAGCCTGCACTGCTGCCCAGCTGGCAGGAGCTGGAGCCCTGGGCACGCTGTGACAGCAGCAGGTCACCCCCACATGCTGGTGGGGACCTGTGACACCTCCCTCCAGCTTCCCCACCGGGTAGGGATACCCACAGGATCTCCCCACATCCCCACCCCCTGGGCTGTAAGGGAACCTGCTGTTTTTAAGCAAAGGAGATTTTGGGTCCTCAAGATACTAGAAAACACAGTTCTTGAGGCCACGAGGCTGATAAAAGGCCCCCATTTCCCACAGTTTTAAATAGCTCCTGATTTTTAAGCCTCTCTCCTGACGGGCTTCAATGGGGCTTGAACATCTGGGGCTTCAGGAGAGGGATGGGGCAGTCGGGGGCTGCTTGAATTGCTGAGGGACTTCATGAGCAGGAGGAGAGGGGTCTGTGCACCCCAGCCTGGGTGAGAACAGAGAGTGAAGGGCAGGAGACCACACGGATGGGTCACGGCACAGGCCGGGGAACCGGGAACGGCTTTGTTTTGCTGGAAATTCTGAAAAATCAGTTGGCAAGCTGGAAAGTTTAGTTTGACCCAGAACAGCCCTTTAAACAGCTCAATCAGCCTGAAATGTCATGTTTTAGGTTGGCCTTCAGCCCTTCGTTGGCTTGGGGTATTTCTGCTTTTCATTAAAGGAAATATGTAATAAACAGGAAAAAAAAAAAAAAAAAGCCCCAAATGTGACATTTAGAAACGGGAAATTAAATACTTTGACTTTTACAACAATTAGTGTGAAGAATTAAAGTAAACCAAACTAAATTGGTGAAGAATTTCTGAGTCACCCAATCTTTTTAATTTTCATCAAAACAAAGCTGACCCGGGTTCCGCATGAGGGTTCTGCAGGATGATCCCCGATCCCCGGGGGCCAGCCCTGGATGTCACCCGTGCTGAGCCGGGCTCTGTGCTGTCCTTGCAGTGTGCAACGTCCTGTACCTCAGCTCGGTGAACGTGGAGACGCTGACGGGAGCCCCGGCCATCCAGAAGGGAATCTCCTGCACCCTGGAGCTGGAGACGCTGCCCACGCCCACCCTGGTGCACTTCAGGGTGACAGAGCAGGGCGTCACCCTGACCGACATCCAGAGGAAGTAAGAGCCCAGGGATGGGCTGAGGGGGTGGCCGAGGGGGGCTCGTGGGGAGGCGGCTCACCCGTGCCCACCCAGCCCCCTCCTTGCCTCCCAGCCTCGGGAAGAGCTGCCCTGTTTGGACAAACCCACGTCACGATCCAGGGGTGGACTCGGCCCCAGTGCAGGGCTGTGCGTGGCAGCATCTCAGGGGTGGGAGGCAGGAGGCAGCTGGACCAAGGGCTGGGATTGTGAGATGCCATTTGGGACCCTCATTCCCCAGCAGCCGTGACAGGGCTTGGATTTGCATAATCCTGTTCCTGCCTGGGCCCTTCCCTCCCATAACCCTTTCCCTCTCCTCTTCTAGGGTGTTTTTCAGGAGACACTACCCCTTGACTGCCATCAGGTTCTGTGGGATGGACCCTGAGAATAGAAAGTGAGTTTTGGGTGGCCCTGCCAGTCGGAGCCACCTGCTGTGCTCCCTTCCCTGCCATTCCCAGCACCTCTGCACTGCTTCAAATCCCAAATCCCAAAAAACTGCCCTGGGGTGGATCTAAACATAACCCTTGGCTTTGCAGCTGATGGAATGAATTAAACATCAGCCTTTGAGCAACTCCAATTCTGTTCTTCCCTCAGGTGGCAGAAGTACTGCAAGTCCTCCAGGTAAGACCCGCACGGAGCTGGGGGCTGGAATCTGGGGGGAATGATGCTGCTTTGGGAAGCAGTTGCATTGCAGAACACCAAAGAATCAGCTTAAAAATGAAGAGAGGATTCAGTAGAAGTTACTGTGGTGGCCGGATGAGGGGTGGGACTGGTGGGTGAAGTTTTAGCGAGGGTTTGCTCTGTAGGTTTGGGTGAGAGGTTTGGCTGA
This sequence comes from Myiotriccus ornatus, assembly GCA_036023395.1. NCBI lineage: Eukaryota > Metazoa > Chordata > Aves > Passeriformes > Tyrannidae > Myiotriccus > Myiotriccus ornatus. Next base: position 2,012,789 of record JAYRBT010000081.1, on the reverse strand, counting down.
TCCCAGTTCTCCACATCCCCTTGTGCAGAACCCCCCATCCAAATCCCACAGCCTTCCCAGGGACTCACACTGGGCTCAGGAAGGGAGTTTATATCTGGCTCTACCTTGTGCTCAAGAATCTTTTCACAGCTGGGGAAGCCTTGCCAGAAACGCTCCTCCCGGCTGCTTGGCTTCCAAGGAAACGTGATTGGGGAGCGGGCCAAGGTGGAATTGTTGGAACTGGGATTTGGCTTTGTGGCTGGGGCTGGTTTCAGCGTATTCCTTCAGATTCCTGGATGCAAACTGAATAAGCCTCTCTCCTTTCTCAAAGAATCTTTGGGTTCGTGGCCAAAAGCCAGAAGGACTCGGAGAACCTCTGTCACCTGTTTGCGGAGTACGACACAGTGCAGCCGGTGTCGCTCGTCATCGACCTGCTCCGCCAGCTCCTGCCCAGCCCCTAGGGATGGGACCTTGGGATGCCCAGGGCTGGCAGCTCCCCACACACTGCCAAGCTTCTCCTGCTCCCCTGCTCCTGCTTCCGGGTTGCACTTTGGCAACAGCTCATATTTATACTCTTTTTGTTATGTACCATCACGTCAGAAGTCTCAGTTAGAGATTTTCAGCTCTGGTGGGATGGGATGCCCACAGGGAGCTGTGCTGGTCTGGGACAGAGTGGTGGGATGGGAGCTGTGCTCCCTGTGGAACCACAGCCCCTCACCTGGCACCCACTGGCTGCTTTGCAGGGCCCCAGTGCTCGGGGCATGAGGGACCCCTGTGCTCGGGGCATCCAGGCTGAGTCAGGTCAAGGAGCTGAGCTGAGCTCCCACCATCAGGGACTCGGCCCTGACCCCCCCAGTGCCACAGGAGGGGATGTCTGGGCAGGCAGGGGGGACTCACCCCCCCTGAGTAGCACCAGAAGGCAGCTTTGCAAATCAAACCGTATAAAAATCACCAAGTCCTGCTGGAAACCTGCTCCCCTCCAGGAGCAAGAGGCGTCCGCAGGCAGGAATGTCAGAGCAGCGCATTTTTCCCCTGTGCTGGGAAATTCTCCTGCCCTTTTTCGCAGAGCGGGGTTACGGGCGGGCTCGACCTCCCGGCACTGCGGAGAGCTGGGAAATAAATGGTGACATTTTCATGACAGTGAAACGCCGGGTTTTTGGAAATGACTTGCCTGAATTTGGGCCAGCTCCTCGGATGACGTGCATTGGCGCGGCCTCGAGGAAGCCGATGCCGCCGTGATCTGCAGCAGCTGAAGAGTCGGCTTGAGCTGCAGCTCGGAGCAGAGAGCGGCTCCGAGGCCACCACGCTGTCATCCTCCTCAGTTCTCACTTACCTGGGGCCTCTGCATCGGTTTTAGTTTCGGACCCTGTGTTATAAACCCAGTTGGGGGTGTTTCCAATAAAGCAGTGGAGCGTTTATCCTGCACAGACACCGCAGGGATGTCAGCAATGGAGACACTCGCTCTGCTCTGGAACAGCCAAGCAGATGCATCCATGGCAGAGGGTCCCTCTCCTCCAGCCAGCCTGTGGAGCGGGTCCAGCTGGAGCAGCTCTTGGCAATGACCAAAACAGATATTGAGGTCACTGAAGGGAGAGCACATGGGGCTCTGGAGCTCTGGAAGGAGACCTGAACAGCTTCGTGCCCCCCAGACCCTTTGCCCCAAGCTCTGCTCAGCCAGAACCCAGCACTCCGGGGTGGGCTCCAGAGCCAGTCCCAGGGATCCTTGTGTTCCTGCCATCCTCTCTGTGCTGCAGGCACCCAGCAGAACGTGGCACCCCAAGGTCATGGGCAGCTCAGGCTGCAGGATCCTGGCCCTGGGACCTGAGGGCAGGTCCGGGACCCCCAGGGCTGGAGCCTGTTGTGGTTATCACGATGCTGGTCAGGATCAGCACAAAGACAATGGGAACAGGCAAAAGCTTTGGCTCCACGCGGTGCTTTGAGAGAGTCGCGCTGCCTCCCCGAGCCCGCCCAGCCCTGGCAGCCACCGGCACAGGGCCGGGGCGCGGGGCCGGGATCCAGGAGCCGTGCCAGCAGATTTCTGGGCTGTCTGTGTTGGCTGCGGCCCCATCCTGGGGGTGTTTGCACAACCCCAGCACCGCGCGGCTCCGGTACCGGTGTCACCGGGCTGGCGACAGCCCCGAGTGGCACCGCCACTCCCCGGGAGCCACCAGGCAGGGACCCGGCGAATTCCTGTGCGGGGAGCACGGGCAGCACCGGCTGCGGACGCCGGCAGACAGCCGAGCTGCTGTCGGGGGTGCCAGGAGCAGCGGGAGGGGTGCGGCCGCTGCAGTTCCCGCGCCCGGGCATCTCCCAGCCGCATCCCGGCACCCTCCCAAAACGCGGAGCGGAGCCGGCGGTGCCCGGTGCGCCCCGGCGGCTGTGAATGTGCCGCGGGCTGCGGCTCGTCAAGGCCGGCGGCACTGCCTGGCCTCGAGCCCGTGTCCCTGGAGCCGCCGGAGCCCGTCCCCGTCGGCCCCTGAACTTTGAAGCCTGCCCAGGGTCCCCTCCCAGCCTGGCGCCGTCTCCGGTCCCGGCGCTGCTCCGTGTCGCTGTGTGGGGCTGACGGTGACAACCCTCCCGGTGGCACCGGTGGAGGCTGAGCTGGGAGTCACGAGGAGGCAAGAAATCATTTGCTTCCCGGCTCGTGAAGCTCTTCCAGAGGCTTCGGGGCACCTGGGTTTCCAGGGCTGCTGAACCCCAAGCCCAGCGCAGGACCAGGAGAGTCCTTGGGCAGGGGTGGCGAAAGGAGCCTGTCCCCAAACCCGTGGGATCCCACAGACCCCTCTCTCCTGCTCTGCCTCCCCCCTCTCCCATTGTTTAAAGCCATAAAAAATAAGACACACTCAATAGAAAAACATCAGATAACAGGAAATTAAATACAGTAATTACCTTTTTTTCTTTTTGAGGATACAAAGGTTCAAGTGTACTGTAAAAGGGTTGGTGCTACACGGGAGTCCAACGGGTCGGGCTTGGCCCAGGAGGGACGGACAGGGACCCCTTGGGCACGGGGGGACGCGCTGGGGAGGGGGGACGCTGGTACATGGTCGTGTGTAAATACAGCCCTAAACTACAGGAGAGACACTGCGAAACACTGGAGCCCTCCAAGCAGGACGCAGAACGTGCACCGGCATTCCCAGGAACCCCCAAACTGGGAGAGGCTCCGCTGGATCTGCCCTGGTGTGGGCAGGGAGGGGAAAAGTGGTCAAGGCCACCGGGCTGGCACTGCCATCACACCCTGTGCCCCACAGCGGGATTGGCACCATGACTGGCCATGGTCCCCAGCAGGACCTCCTGCACCCTGGGAAACCCATCCTTGGCACAGTGGCACTGGGGGGACTGGGAGAGAAGAGGGGCAGGGATCCCCCTCCCCACCAAGGACTGTCCTGGCAAATTGACTCCTTTTAGAAGTTGTGTGTGAGCAGATCCACAGGCAGCCAGGACAGGCAGCGATTCAGGGGGTGCCAGGGCAGGCAGGGATCTGGCAGGGCACAGGGGCAGACAAGGAGGGGATCAGGAGGGCAGAGTGTGTTTCACTAAAACTGAAACATTTCATTCCCATCAGGGGGCCACGTGGAAAACCAAAAGCTTCCACTGAGGCCATGGAGCTGGGGTAGGTGAGGAGGGGATCAGGAAAGTCCCTCCATCTTTGGCACGCTTGCCATGGCATTTTTACATGAAAAAATTCCAGCCCAGCTTAAAGAAAAGAGAAGAAAAAAGAACAGCTCCAAAACCAGTGACAGTTTCTCAGCTGCGAACTTTGTGCTGGTGAAATCTGCAGATCCCATCATGGAGACATTCCAGAACCCTTCCTGGTTTCGTCACGTTGGCCAAGTAGGGAAGACAGGAGCCATTGCCACAGTGCCCTGTCCCTGGGGTTGGAGAATTCCTGCCTCAGGGCCACATGGTCACTTTTGAGATCCCACCAATGGCATTTTTTAAATAGTAAAAAACAAAATTTGGGGAAGAAAGAAAAAACTCAGACCAAAAGCTTTTCCTGCTGGGATGCATTTCCTGGACCTCCCTTGTCCTCCCCACCCTCCCCTTGGACTCAATGCCTGTGAGGACTGTCCTCACCCCAGGGATGGGACAGGAGGAGACAGGATGGATGGGGGGGCCATGTCCCTGCACGGGGAGCAGGATGGGGCTGGGCTGTGGGAATGGGGGGCTGCAGCAGGGAGGGGAAGGTCTCTTATTGCTCTATGTGGCAGCGCTGCCCATCACACGCACACACTTTGGGCAAGATGCAGGCAGAGAGGGTGGGCAGCAGTGGGGGGGTCCCTCCGTGCCCCCCAGTCCTTGCCTAGGCAGCCTCTTGTTGCCAGGAGGGGCAGGATGAGGCACTTCTCCTGCTGCCCATGCAGAGGTCTGGCATGCACAGCCTGCCACAGCACCCCACGGTGTCAAGGGGCTTCCCAAGGGGCCGGGTTGAAAAGCCAGGGGGGGCATCACAGGACACCAGCAGCAGCATCGAGGGTGCTCCCCACCGGCTCCACCCGGGCAGGCCGACACCAGCCCCTGGGCAGCGCGGTCCAAGCTGTGTCCCCGTGGGATGGAGGGGCCGCTGGCGCGTGCCAGGATCCCCAGCAGTGGCGGGTAGTGGTCATGGCGCGGGTCGTGGGCAGCCCGTGGCGCAGAGCAGCACAGTCCGGAGCACACCCCGGGGTGCCCGGGCACCAGGGCGCTGCTCGGCGCTCACGGCCCCTCTCCTCCTGTCCCAGGCAGCCGCTCGGCGCGGGGCCGCCACGGTCACGCTCACATGCTGTCGGCCAGCTGGTGACAGTCCAAGTCCCCCTTCAGCTCCAGGAAGCCCGGCAGCTTCACCCCCGTCTTGCGGTCCACGCACCAGCACTTGCCGCGCTGCCCGTCCAGCGCCGGGTGACACTGTGGGGACAGGCTCAGTCAGGGACGCCCAGCCTGGCCCACACGGCCCCCATTCCCTCAGGCCCCCGCGGTGGGTGAGAGCCCGTCCTACCTGCTTGGGGTGGAAGTTGCCGTTGCGGTCGCAGTTGGGGATGGGGATGACGTACAGGTCCTCGTGGGTGCGGGTCTGCGAGGCCGCCAGCCGCTCCAGCGCCCGGTGCAGCTCGCTCTGGCACGAGCCCTGTGCCTGCGGGAAGGAGAGGCTGAGCCGGCCGCGGGGCTGGTACGTGCCCCTACCCCAGCACTGCCGGGACCCCGAGGCTGGAGCAGCCACCCTGCCCTCCCCAGCCCTGCCCGTGCTCACTATGGGCCGCGTGTCCTCGCGGTGGTGAGGGCTCCCGCTGTTGCGCATCTTATTGCCGTTGTTGACCCTCTTCGCCTGCTGCTTCTGCAGGCACTTGCGGTCATGGATGCTGCAGGGGCTGAAGCTGTTGTTGGGGTGGTCGATCTCCTCCTTCTCTGCAGGAACACAGACCGAGGGGGCTCAGTGCCACTCGCACCCTCAGCAACAACAAGCAGCTGGTGCTGCCAGACCCCACATCATGCCCTCCAGTCCCCAGAGGTGTCACGGCTGGCCCTGGGTCCCCTTCTGTCCCTGCCACTGCACTGGTCTGAGCTCCCTGCAGCACTTGGAAAGACACCTCGGGGTTTTTCCCAACTCATTAGCCATGATTAGCAACTTGTTGCCATGTGTCTGTTATTGTAGGGTTGCAAATGCACAGTGTGCTGGGTCTGGCTGTGTCCCCGCCAGCCACGTGCCATCAGGCACCGGGTGCTCACCCACAGCACCAGAGCCACAAGGGGCTGGAAGGTGACCCTGGGACGCACAGCCAGGGTGCCCCAGAAAGCCCCTCATGCCCCCAAAAATCTGCCTCTGAGGAGCTGCAGTGGGAATGGGGCACTGGGGTGGTGCTGAGCCCCCGCCGGGCCTGGGGCGGCACCGGGCGCCGCAGCCGGGAGTGGAGCCGTGCTCTGCCGCGGGGCACGGCCCCCGCCAAGACATGAAAGAAGAAATTCCTGGAATAAGAAAGTTAATCTCCCACGGGGCCGATCCCGAAAGGCGGCGCTTGGCATCCCCGCCTGCGCCAGGACCGCAGCCAAGCTGCCGGCCCAGATGTTGGCAGCTGGACGGAGCGTCATGAGACGAGTGCTCGGCGTGATTTAGCTTTCAGAAAGCTGCCGGTTCCTCCAGCCTGGGGCTGCAGTTTACACTCTGTGGAGGGAAGACACCCCAGGAGCTGAGCCCCACCTGTGCTCAGAGCTGTGTCAGGCACAGCCCAAGCAGAGTTTTGTCCCCCAGCCCACCTGAGCTGTCCAGGGAAGCAGCCAGGGCTCCCTGCCCGAGGTTATCCTGGGGTTGGGCTTAAAGGAGTCAATATTGTGACTGGCAGAAGGGAAAACCCTCCCAAACCAGGCAGGGAGGAGTCACCATCAGAGGTGGCACCCAAGGGCTCACAGCACCAGGACAGGGGCTGCCAGGTGATGCCCAGCACTGGCCCTTCCCACAGGCTGGCAGTGGGGTCAGAGTCACAGCCTCCTGCCCACCACATCCTCCCAGGATCCAGGCTCTGGTCTCTCTTTGGCACTTCACACCACGGCTCCTGCAGTGCAGGGCTCCTGGCCCAGCTCCTGGGGGCCTGGTTAAAGTCCACAGCAAAGCCCCAACCAAAGCCCCCTCCCTCGTGGGTGTTATTTGCTTTTTGCTTAATCTGTCCACTTTTTCCAGGAAATGGCTCATGCCCTTGAAATTTGAAACACGAACCCGAAGAGACCCAAAGGACCCTGCACAGAGCAGTGCCAGCGCCAGCTCTGACGGCACCAACCACGGGACCGTGGCGCAATGCGGGCGCTGGTGGCAGCGCCCAGCCAGGGGCACAGGCAGGGATGTTCCTTCCTTCCTCTGCATTTCCATGGGGACACACAAGGAAGAGCTGGGCAGAAGATTTGGCACCGGTGGGGATCACTGTGCTGAATTCCTGGCACCTCCACACGCTTCTCCCACACCGTGGAAAGGCAGGACCGGGAGGCACCGGCACTGCCTGCTCTGCCCCCGCAGGGGAAGCCCTCACCGCTCCCAGCACAGCCAAACCCCCCTCCTTCCCCCGCCAGACGCCTCCAGAGCATCAAATCTCCCGGCTTAAATAAAACCAGATGCCAATAACATTTTCATAAGGTCACATGAAAATCCGGTGCCTCCAGGCAATGAGACGGCTCCTGCCAGCGCTTGGGACCCGCAGTCCCCAGCTCACACCCTCCAGTGTCCCTCCCTGCCACAGGGATCTCTGCTGTCCTTGGGGTGACTGTCCCATTGCTAAGTGACACACACAGCAGCTCAGGGAATCTCTTGCCTGCCTGGGACCAGAACACTCCTCACACTCAGCAAAAAGACAAGGGAAAAGCAATGTGTGTAGAACCCAGAGCTGCCACCTGCCACTCTGCCCTGGTACAGCCCAACTGGCTACCCCACGCACTGCCACCACCACCCTGGAGGGAGGGAGGGCAGGGGAGGCCCTCTGCTTGACTGAGTCTGCTCAGTTTGGGATGGAAGGGGGTGCCAAGGGGATGGGAAGGGGTGCTGCCCTCTCTGGCCACGCAGACCTGCCACCCATTCCGGCAGGAGGAGGATTCCTGCCGAGGCTGTGGACGGGGGACACAAACGAGTCATTCAGCGTCGCCTTCAATTAACGGGAGCTGCAAATGAGGTTGGTCACGTGCCGAACTTGTGATTCACAGCACTGAGCCCCAGGGAGCGGTGAAGGGCTCCGGCTCCACCGCGCGGATCCTGTGGGAGCAGAGCCCGGGGCAGCCAAAGAAATCCCGGGACAGTGTGTTCGTGTGTCCCTGGGGAGGTACAAGTGTCAGCGCTCCAGCCCCGCTCGCCCCTGTGCCACCAGCCCCCTGTGAAGGGTCCCACATGCCTCAAGGGCCAGAAGGGACACATCCACGTGTCTGTGGCCAACATGGCACATGAGCCATGGTGACCCCAGCACCCTCTGTGTCCCCATCCAGCACCCCCAGTGTCACCTGCGGGTGCTCATGGCAGGGCCGTGGCAGCGCTGGCTCTTGGGTCCCAGAGCACTCGGCAGGCACTGGCACAGGGAGGGCTGTGCTTGTCTTGCCAAGCACTGGCCCTGGCAGAGTGTGGGGAGCCAGGTATGGGGGTGCCAGGGGCACCTGCACCAGGCACCTCCTGCCCCCTGGGCACCTCCAGCCTCAGTGTCCAATGTGGGCCCCATGGAAGGGAGGTTGGGATGCAGGAGAGGCAGCGAGGGATTCAAATGCAGATGATGATTCCCCGCAGGTGATTCCTTGCCAGGAGCAGCACCCAGCCTGGAGAAACCAGAGCATGAAGGAACCTCCACCCAGGGAACAGGTGAGACATGGCAAACAGCCTCACCTGACTGAACCCAGCCTGCCCTCCCTGCCCGCTGTCCAGACAGGGCTCAGCCACCGCTGTCCCTCTTGGTCACCGCACGCAGGAAGGAAACAGGATCTGTCCCAGCTTGCAGAGGCCACACGGGACAAACACAGCTCCCATGGGGTCAGGTTTTCCCAGACATAATCATTTACCCAGCATTAAATCACTCATCATGTGTGCTGGGGAATATGTCCTCACCTCCTCCTGGCTGCCACACACGGGCTCAGTCACCGCCAGCCAGCGGCTGTGCCGGAAAGCCATGGCTGGGACCTCCTGGAGCCGGCCCTGGCACAGGGCTCTGGCTGAGGAGTGGGATTCTGGAGCCAGACAGAAGCTGGCAGGGCTGGGAGAGGAAGGCAGGGACAGGGCCCAACACAAGGTGCCCCAGACCCACAACCGCAGGAGAGGGTCTCTGGTCAGGAGAGCAGCCATCCGCTCCCTCGCTTCCTGAGAGTCCCTTCCCGTGGGTGCCGCGGGTCCTGGGTGAGCAGAGAGGCTCTTTGCTGCCGCTGGAGCCGGGAGCCATGTCCAACCCTTCGGAAAGCCCAGCCTCAGCCCAGCCCCCCAATCCCAGCCTCTTCCCTGGAATGCGGAGCCCCCCGGACAGAGCCCCCAGACAAAGTGTTTACTGTACGAGCTGCGCGTTAACCGCTTCCCGGCCGCCGGGAACGCTCCCCGGCACCCGCTCAGCCCCGGGGCCACGGCCACGGCCGGGGGCACCTGCTCCCTACGGCCCTGCCTCCAGACAGGCATTTAATTCCCTTCTGCTGATCCGGAGGGGACCCATCAGAGGCCAGGGTGCCCTCGCTGTGCGGGAGCCTGCAGCCCCCAGCCCCACGCTCCCACTGGCTCTGGGCTGCTGGAGTGGGGCGGGGACCCACAGCTGGATGTCCCACCAGAGCGAGCAATGTGCTGTGGGTGTCCTGCCCACGTCCCACTGGCCTGTCCTGGACACAGGGGTTCCCAGTGCCCTCTCGCCCATCCTGCCACCTGTGATGCCGCCGGCTATCACCGTGCCCGGTGGGTGACCCGGCTCCCACGGCCACCCACCCGTCCCCAGCCAGGCCAAAACACCGCGGGAAGGAAGGGAAAAAATGCAAGTCTGTTTCCTAAAGGCTCTGGGAAAAAATGTTGCATTACACGCGGCACAGCCAAAACCAACAGGGCTTGGCAGCACGGCGCAGCCCCGGGCCAGGGAGCCCAGACAGCTCCTGCAGGATGTGGGATGAGGACAGACAGGCAGGGCAGGGGGGCTCTGCAATGGACCCCATGCCAAGCACTCCCGGAGAGCTCCTGTCTCTGCAGGGGGCCAGCTGGAGGGGCCCATCCACAAAGGGCACTTCTCACACTGGGGATACTGGCAGAGCTGCCAAGGAGCAGCCGTGCAAGGAGGGAACGGAGCTGGGATCCGGCCCTCGAGGTGGATAGGGACAGACACTGCTCTAGTCCCTTCTGCCCCACAGGGAGCTCCAGGTGACCCCTTGTGAGGACCCAGGGCCAGGCCAACTCACGGATCATCCCACAGTGGGATGCTCCTCCCCAGTTTCAGGAGACATGGTCCTGGTCCATGGATATGAAAGGGGAATATGGCATCCAGACCCATGGATGGACCAGGTCCCCACATTCATCCCCCAGGAGAGGCTCCATTCCCCCAGTGTGACCTGCACAGCTCTGGGCTGGGCTCCCAATGTCGGCTCCACTCCTGGCCCCTAGACCCTGCCCGAGCACCAGGGGGATGGCAGGGGGCCACAATCAACACCTGCAAGAGGATCCTGGGGCAGAGAGTCGTAGGCAGAAAGTACAGGAAGCAGCTTTTCCAGCTCGGCCCTGCCTGCACCCCCCACTGCCCTGCCCGGACAGGCACAGCTCCTGGCAGAGCCCAGCACAGCACCCGGCACAGCACCCGGCCGGACCTGCCTGCGGGGGAAGCAGGTGCCCCGCGGCCTCTTTCCTGTTTCCTCCCGGCAGTGCAGGCAGAGCTCCCGGCAGCATCCCAGGGAAGGGGCAGCACAGGGGCCTCTGTGCAACAGGAGCTTCCCCAGCATGTCCCCGGGGGCTGTAGGTGTCTGCAGGACTCCAGGCTGCCCCTCGGTCCAGGGGCACGTTGCAGCCAGGGGGGCACAGCAGGTGGTTCCCCACTCCAGCATGTGTAGTGCCACTTGGCCGTGGCACTGCTGTGTCCACAGTGGGTAAGGATGGCACAAACATCAGCCACGTGTACCGGGTCTCCTGCAGCTCTGCTCCCTCCCTGGAACACTTTCCCTGCATTCCCATCCCTGGGCTGTTCTGTCCCATCCTGCCTCTTAGGGTCATGATATGGTTTGGGTTGGAAGAGACTTTAAAGACCAGTTACTAGACCAGGTTGCTCCAAGCTGTGTCCTGCCTGGCTTTGAACACTTCCAGGGATGGGACATCCAGAAATACTCTGGGCAATCTGTGCCAGTGCCTCTCCACCCTCACAGGGAAGAATTTACTCCTATCATCCCCTTTTCAGTGTAAAACCCTTCCCCTTGCCCTGTAACAACCTACCCATGTAAAAGTCACTCTTCATAATTTTTGCAAGCTCCCTCTAAGTATGAAAAGGTCCCTGACGAGCCCCGTCCCACAGCCCCAGCTCTCGTCGAGTGAGCAGGGAGCCAACTGGTGCCAACAGGGGGCTGTGCCACTACCACTGTCAGGGAAAAGGACCCCCGGGCACCCACCCCGGGTACCCACCCCGGGCACCCACCCAGTGCCGCCGCTCCGCCGCCTCACCTGGGGGGTGGAGGCTCTCCTGGATGGCCTCGACGTCGGCCAGGTCGGTGCAGATGCCCTGGCCGTGCATGAGGGTGCGGAGGGGCCGCGGCTCTCCGCGGGGCGGGTAGCAGCGCAGCCCCGCTCCGCAGCGCGCGGTGTAGACGCCGCAGGCGGTGCCGCGGGGCAGCGCGCAGGTCGCGCAGCACCCGCAGCCCGGCTCCCGCACCAGCTCCGCGCAGCCCTGCGGCGCCTTGCACCGCGCCAGCCGCTCCTCCGAGCACGGCGGGCACTGGATCGCCTCCTCGCCGCCGCCCGGCCGCGCCGCCGCCGCCAGCAGCGCCAGCACCACCGGCAGCGCCGGCAGCCCCGGCCCCGGGCGCATGGCGGCCCCCCTCCGGCCCCGCTCCGCGGCGCTCGGCTGGCGGCGGGCGCGGGGCGGCGGCGGCCGCTTTATGCGGCTTTATGCGGCCCCTGGCCACACCTCCCGCCGCCGCCACCGGGGCCACCGGCGGGGCCGCCCCCGCCGCCACCGGGGACCCACCGGGCAGCGACTCTCCCCCCGGGCGGCGGCCGCACCGGCACCGGCACCGCCGGCGGCTTCAGCAGCGGGGCCACCGGCGGGGCGGCTCCGGCGCCGGGCAGAGCGGAGAGCCGGCCCGGAGCCCCCCCAGCCCCGCGCCCCGTCTCAGACCACCCGCGGCCCCTACACTCTGCCCGTTCCCGAGAGCAACCGGGATAAACTGGGGACAGCCACACAGCGTGCGGGGCTGCACTGCGGGGGATGCGGGCAAGATCCCCGGGGTGGGCTCCGGACGCAGGGGGCACCGGCGGAAGCGAAAGCGTTGCTGGCAAGGGCGCATCCTGGGCGGCTCGGTCCCGGTCCGCCCGGGCCGGGTCCCCGCGCCCACCTGCCCCCGGTTCCCCGCACCCGCGCCCCCCGCGGCCCCCGCCCCGCACAGCCCGGGATAGGTTGAAGGCTGCCGGCACCTAGTGGCTACTCGGGAAAAGCGGGAGCGTGCGGGACCCCACGGAGTCCCGGCATCCCCCCGGGACCCCGGCCCCGCCAGTCCCCGCAGCACCGGTCGGGGTCGGCACGGCGGGAGGGGGGAAGATGGCGAGGAGCGGCCACTGTTCCCGGGGAAAAGGTCCCCGAGCATCACCCGGGGCTGGTGACCCCCAAGCTACGCCCTGGGGCATCTCAGCCAGCACCGGGCTTAGAGCACCCGTCTGGGTGCGGCAGGGGGGTTGTGAGCACTGCAGGGGGGTCTTGGACATGGCGGGGGGGGCCTCTGTGGGTCCCTGGTGTGGGGATCAGTGTAGTGGGTGGGACAAAAGGAGCAGAGCCGCCTGGAATGCAGGGCCTGGGCTGAGAACCCCCAGCTTGTGTCATGGGTGAGCACATCTAATGCTCAAACTGGTGATTTGAGGCTTGAGTGCCAGCACGGGTGGCACTGGTGGTACTGTCACAGGTGCTCTCAGGACAATCTTTTCTCTCCTGTGCAGGTGAGCTGGACAGCACCATGAGCAGGCAGGACAGGGGCAGGCAGGGTCTGTGTCCCCCATACTCCTCAGCCCCCCTTCTCCCCTCTCAGCTCCAGCAGGGGCCCCACAAAGCATCGTCACATAGTGCTGCTCTGAGCCCCTGCCTGCCTGGCACTGTGGCCATGACTTGGGGTAGAGGCAGCAGCCTTGACTCGGTGTCCCAGTAGGGACCAAACCCAAACAGGTGCCTGGCCCCGCTCTGGCTGCATCACCTTATCACGCCTTGGCAGCGCCGCGCTCCCGCTGGGGAGGCTGTTGTGTCTGCGGGCAGATGCAGTGCCAGCGTCCCCCCCTCTGCCCAGGCACTGCTCCTCCAGATCCCTGCCCCAGCACCATCCTGTGAGATGGAGCGGGGCTGGGCTGGTGCCCCCCACAGCCGTGCTGCCCCCACCCCAACCACAGCCCTGTGGCCACGGAGGGGGCTCAGTGCTGGTGCTTGGTGCTCGGTGCAGCCCAGCTCCCTGTGACAGGACAGCCCTGTGCCCCCAGCCCCGGTGCTCAGCACCCACCGGCTGCGGCCCGTGGGGTGTGGGTGCCGGGGCGGGCAAGGGGCGTGTCAGGGACCGCCGTGATAACTGCGGGTGCCGTGCCGGGGCCTCGGGCGCAGACGGAGCAGGGAGCGGGATGAGCCAAGGACCCCCATCCTGGGCAGCAGTCAAGCCCAGAGGCAGTGCCATGGGGTCCGGCAGCCCCCGGGGCCTCCTCCGCACCCTCTGCATCCTCCTGGTGCTGGCTGGGCGCCTGTGCCCTGCCACGGCCCAGTGGTTCTACCTGGGCTCGGAGGACACCACCCCGGATCCCGGCACCAGCCTCAGCACCCCCACTCTGGATGGGCAGGAAGGTAGGCAGGGTGCGATGGGGGCAGCACCCCAGATTACTGCACCCCAGCATGGAGGGGGCACTTGGAGGGTGAAGGGTGAGGTGTGGGGTGCTGGGGTGTGGGGCTGCTGGTGGCACTGCTGTGGCAATGCTGGGCGGCAGGTGCTGGGAACTGGGAGTGCTGTGCCACCCCAGTCCCCCTCCAGCCTTGACGCCTTTCGCCCCATTGTCTCTTCTCTCCTGCAGACGCAGAGACCAGCATGGAGCCCATGGGGAAGGTGCTGCTGAGCAAACCCCCTCTGGCAACGGACCCCAGACGCCGGAACCACCTCGCCAGGGGGCCAGCGAAAGGGCCAGGCCATGCCCCACCACGCACACGAGGCCAGGTGCCTTTCCCTGGGCAGCATCCCCCCTCCGGCTCCTCCAGCCCTCCCAGAACTCCCCAGCTGCTGCTGGGCTCCTTGCCACATCCTTCCCCTTGTCCATGCCCAGCACGGGCACTGTGCCCTGCTCCAGCCCCGAGCATAACTCCCCTTGGAAAGGAGCCACAGCAGCTCCTTATGTCCCCCCACATGGCACAGCCCCACAACAGCACTGGGGCTGGGCCCCCACCCCGGTCTGGGGGCAGCCACGACTGCAGGAGTGTCCTACCTGCCCCCCAGGACCCCCCCCAAACCCTGTACTGAGCACTCCCTGTTCACCCCAGCAGCACCGACCCATGGCCACCCCGGAGATCTTCGAGGGAAGCGCGGTGGAAGAGGAGTTCCTGCAGATCCAGGTGGTGGAGGGGTCCTGGTCCCCAGGGGGATGAGAGGGGCAGCTTGGGATGAGCACCCTGGCAAGTGGGAGGGACTGGCAGGGAGGGACAGGGATGGTGCTCGGAGGTCTCACACTCAGCCCTTCCTCTCCTCCACACAGACCACAGCAAAGGGGCTGTCCCAGGGGGTGCCTCCGGCTCCAGAGACGGACCCTGCCCTCCAGGTGAGGGGTGGGCACAGGGCACCCGTGTTGGACCCAGGAGCCGGGCTCAGGTCCCTCAGCCCACCTCTCTCTCCCTCTCCAGGTGCTCAACGCCTCCAGCTGCGTCTGCCCCGTGCGCCCCGGCCCTCCCGGCCCAAAGGTGGGGTGATCATCCCCAGGGAGGGGAAGGGGTGTGAGGGGACCCACAGGGACACGCTGCAAGAGGCTCTTTTGTCTGTGCAAAACCCTTTTTGCTCAGGATTTGGACTGTGGCTCTGGGGTCTGAGTTCGGGGGTGACTCAGGTGGCCACGGACAGGGGGGCCGCAGGTCCCCGTGGTGGGCTCCAGTGGAGGGAAGTTACAGGAGCCCGGAACCGCGGTCTGTCTTTCCTCAACAGGGAGAGAGAGGTGACCGAGGGTACCCGGGAGAGAGAGGCCAGCCCGGAATCTCAGGGGACAGAGGGAAGCCTGGCAGCCCGGGACAGCCAGGTCACCAGGGTCCCCGGGGCCCCCCGGGTCCTCCGGGACCCCCGGGGCCCCCGGGACCCCCAGGCACCTGGGGAGCCAGGAGCCCACCCGCGTCTGCCGCCCTCCCCGAGGGATCGGAGAACGAGGTGAGCGCCGGGGTGGGGACACGGGCGGGTGATGCCGGTGCTGCCCGCGGTGTCACTGCCGGCGGGACTGGCGGGGGACAGGGAGGGCTGGGACACGCGGCCGTGCGGGTGGGCAGCCCAGAGGAGGGGGCCAGGGCATGGGACACGGCGGTTCACTGACCCTGCTCTCTCTCCTCTCCCTCCAACCTGACGAGCAGCTGAGACCCTCCAGCCATGCGGGAAACCCGGGACCCCCAGGCCCCCCCGGGCTGCCCGGCATGCCCGGACCCCCAGGCTACCCAGGCCACGATGGCCCGCCGGGGGTCCCTGGGCGGGAGGGAAAGCCGGGACCCCCCGGCCCTCCAGGGGCTGTGGGACCACCCGGTTTCCCCGGGGCTGAAGGAACTCCAGGGTCTCCAGGCTCGGCTGGGCCAGACGGACCCCCGGGGGCACCAGGGCTCCCAGGGCCTCAGGGTCCCCCCGGGGTGCCAGGTCACGAAGGACCCCCCGGTCCCACAGGACCTGCGTCACTCCCTGGCAAACCGGGGCTCCGAGGGGAGCCAGGATTCCCAGGACTAAAGGTAAGGGGGTCTCAGCCCAGCCCATCCTCAGCCCTGCGGTGGGACGGGGCACTCGGGCTCACTGGCCCCTCTCCCTGCCCCGGGGGGAGCAGCCCCCAGCACCGAGCCCTTGGAGGGCTCTGGGGCAGCCCCAGCCCTGCCATTGTGGGGTCTGGGGGCACACAGGGGCTCAGCCCCCACGCTCACCATCTTGTGCCGTGCACCCACAGGGCGAGAAGGGCGAGTATGGACTGCCAGGCATGCCGGGAAGCCCTGGCCGGACCGGAGAGACAGGAGCTCCAGGCATGCCTGGTCCCATGGGGCCTCCAGGACCACCGGGGGACTACAGGGTGAGTAGGGGGTCCTGGGCTGCAGGTGCTGGGATGGGGGCATCCCACGCTCATCCCAATGTTCCGTCCTTGCAGTGTGACTTGCGCCATGGAGGGCACCACGGATTGGCCGGGCCAGGCCCCAAGGTGAGCTGGGCAGTGGGCACTGCGGGCAGGGATCCTGGCAGGGGGTGGGTGGTACCCTGGGGCATGAGGCTCAGCACGGTGAGGGGGCCTGGGGGGCCAGGGGACCCTCAGAGCCAGGTTCTGACAGGATCCCTCACTTTCCTTCCAGGGAGAAAAGGGCGACCCTGGAGAGCCGGTTTGTAGTCACGAGCAGTGGTGGCGGGGGGGACTGGCTGGGGGTGTCCCCGTCCCCACACCTGAGTGTGCACCCCTGAGAGTCCCCTGTGCTGCCTCTGCTCCCCCAACACCCTTTGCTTCACCCTGGAGGCAGCACCAGAGACCCCAAATGGGCTGAGGCAGGTGGTGGGGGGCGAGTGACACCATCCCCTGCGGCACGTGCGAACGCACACAGGCACACGCGTGTGCACACATGTGCCAGCATGCAGCGCACCCACACACGCACCCAGCACCCCCCGTCCCCAGCACCCAGCTCAGGCTCTAATCCTGCCTCTCTCTTTGCCTCACCCAGGGGTGCTGCTACGGGGAACAGGGGTGCAAACCAGGCCACCTCCCCTTCCCCAGCACCGGCAGCCAGCCTGGCTCATGGGGGTCCATCAGAGGGTACCAGACGGTGAGTGCTCAGTGGGAGGGACCCCAGCCCGGCCTTGGGGACGTGGTTCACCCCACCAGCAACCCAACAGGGCCTAGCTGGGGTGGAGGAATGGAGGATGGAGATCAGTCTCAGTCTTTTCCCTCTGTCTCTGCAGGACAGCAAAGAGGAACCAGAGATTTATGGAGCGATCATTCCTCATGTGAGAGTCACTGCTGGGTCTGCACTGCCCCACCCTGGGGACGTTCAGCCCTGGGAGGGGACGGGAGCAGGAAGGACGAGGGACAGCAGTGGGGTGTTTTATAGCTGCCCTACAGAAGGCAGCACCAAAACAGCCTAATCTCCACACTGCTCTTCTGCAGGGTCTTCGAGGTCCCCCTGGGCACCCCGGCCCCCCTGGACCCCCAGGCCCCCCTGGACCACCAGGTTTCTTCTACCTCAACGTAAGGCCCAGCACAGGTGTGCACACACCTGTGTCAGAGCACACCCACGTGGGGGTGTGCACAGCACCAGGGCCCCCCCAAACCTGCCTGCCTTTGCTTCCAGAGGATGTACCCGGTCCGTGCCCAGCCCCCCTGCAAGCAGCCGGTAAGCCATGGCCTCCCTGTCCCTGAGAGTCACCGTCCCCTCCCTGTGCACTGGGAAGGGTGTCCCTGTCCTTGTGCCCAGCAGGAGTAACAGGCCCCGTTTGCCTTCACAGGCAGCCCCAGACCCAGGTTGGGCAGCAGGTGAGGGCGTTTTCCAGGTGTTTCAGGGGCTCCAGCCTCCCGGTGTCCCTGCAGGGCCAGCTGCCACGGGAGCACCCAGGCCCTGTGCTGGGACACCTTGTGACCCTCCACCTTCTCTAGGCTCTCCAGATGCCCACACCCCTCAGATGGAGCCTTCGGACTGCCGCACTGATCCCCGGGTGCGTCCTGGCTGGGGCCATGGGTGAGCCCCCAGCAGCTCTCCCAGACCCCACAGCGGGGCCCTGACTCTCTGCATCCCCCCAGCGCCAGACGTGGGTCTTCAGGTCCAAGGGGCTGATGGTGAAGGCGAGCGGTGCCGTGCCCGAGGGCAGCCTGGTCTATGTGCAGGAGGGGAGCAGCGCCTTCCTCCGGACCCCCGCTGGCTGGAGCCGCCTCCTGGTACTGTGGGGGTCCCTCGAGGGGCGGGGGGCGCAGGATCCAAGGCTGGATTTGGCGCTGGGGCAGGAGACCCCTGGGGAGGAGCAGGTTCCCCCTAACCTGTTCCTCTGCTCGTGTCATCGAGCAGTTGGAGGATCCACAGTCGGTCTTGGCTGGTGATGACCCTTCTGCCTCCACCCCACAGTACCAGGTGAGGGGGGTGTGAGCAGATGTGGGGTCTGCTCATGTCCCTGCAGGGAGACAGAGCCCTCCTCTGCCTGCCAGAGGGGACAGACACCATGGGACTGTCCTCTTCCTCCCCCTCTTCTCTCCATCCAGGAGGCAAAGCGGGTGCAGACAAGAGGTCCCGACACAGTGTCACCTGTGCAGTCCCCAATGGACTCACTGGTGAGCCCTGCTCAGGGTCCAGCCATGCTGGGAGGGATGCGCCATGGGGGAGGGCTGGATGTCAGCAGGGCAATGCCAGCCTGGCATGCCCAGAGCCTGGGGTCTTGTTGGTCTGGGCAGGGTGTCACCCACCCATGGCACAGGGATGGATGTCCCCAGACTGACCTCTGAGCTCTGTTGTTCCAGGTGCAGAAGGAGGAGGGACAAGGCCTGCCCCAAACCCCACCAACCACCACCGCCCCACGGATCCCATCCGTAAGGAATGCCTGGCCCTGGGGGGGTGGGAGAAGGGGTGGAGGTGCCCAGGGGACCCCCAATCCTGGCCAGCCCCCCCAGAAGCCTCGCACTCCCCGGGAAGGGGGGAGCAGAGCCCCAACACCTCCTGGCTGCCCCCCAGCTCCGCCTGGCCGCCCTCAACGTGCCCCTCTCTGGTGACATGAGCGGGATCCGGGGTGCCGACCTGCAGTGCTACCGGCAGTCCCAGGAGGCCGGGCTGTACGGCACCTTCCGGGCCTTCCTGTCGGCCCCCAGCCAGGACCTGGTGTCCATCGTCAAGAGGACAGACAGGACCCTCCCCATCGTCAACCTGAAGGCAGGTACCCCCATCCCCGGGAGGGGCTGCGGGTGACAAATCCCCCCCCCCACCAGCCCCCAGTGAGCTGTGGTGGGTGCGGGACCCCCGCCCAGTCCTGCTCTGGGACTGCCGCACCCCGGCCTTGCTCGGTGCTTTTGGGGAGCCGCCGGAACTGAGAGCAAGGGGTGGGGACAAGGGCACCCCCCCGGCCCCTGGCTCAGCACCACGGCTCGTGCCCACAGGGGCAGCTGCTGGCCAAGTCCTGGAGCTCCCTCTTCCAGGGTCAACCTGGCGCCACCCCAGGGGGTCCCATCTACTCCTTCAACGGGCGCAACGTCCTGACGGATCCCCTCTGGTGAGTCCTGAACGGTTCCTCCCCGGCGTGGGAGGGCAGTGGCGGGGTTTGGGGGTGAGGGGATGGTCCCTCCCTGCTCAAGCACGGGAGCAAAGAGCTGGGGGTGCCCCCAGGCGCCCCGCTGACCCCGTGCCCACCCGCAGGCCCCACCGGCTGGCCTGGCACGGCTCCACGGCGCGGGGGGGCCACGCCCGGCGCCGGGACTGCCAGGGCTGGCGCGGCTCCGGCGCGGCCGAGGGCATGGCCGCCCCCCTGGGCCAGGGCCGGCTGCTGGCCGGGCGCCGGCACAACTGCTCCACGCCCCTGGCCGTGCTCTGCGTCGAGGTGGCCTTTCCCTACCGGCACATGTGGTGACAGCGGGGACACCGGGCCACGTGCCCCAGGCAGCCCCGTGGGCCTGGGAGCGCTGTGGGCAGCGTTGGAGCCGTGCAGGAGCACCGAGGGGATGCCATCCCCGTCTGTGCCATCCCATAGAACCCTGTGCCAGGCTGTGCCCACAGCCTCCCTTGCACCCACAGTGGTGCCACCCTGAAATAAAGACGCGCAAACGTTTCTTAAGACACCGTGCTCTGCTCTGGGGGGACGTGGCTGGCTGCAGGGAGGGGCCAGGGGGACATGCGGCCACCTGGGAATGGGGAGAGGGGCTGGAGGAGGGGCTGGCAGTGGGCTTCAGTCCCCTTGGGATTGGCAGGAACTGGGAGGGGACACTGCGGGGACAGGGATGGCACAGGGCTCAGTGTCACTGAGGCCAGTGTCATGTCCCCAGAAGCTGAGTGTATCCCATCCCTATGCGTCCCAGCTCGTCCGCGGGACTGCCCAGCATATCCCAGTGACTCCCGGCGTGTCCCAGTGGGTCCCCAGGGCCTGTTCCCTGCATGTCAGCGATTCCACTCGCACTGCGTCCCGGTGTATCCCAGTGATTCCCACTGTGTCCCAGTGTATCCCCGAGGGTCCTCGGGGCTCGCCCAGCGTGTCCCCGTGTACCCCAGCGCACCCCGAGCTCCCCCAGTGTATCCCAGTCGGTCCCAGTCCATCCCAGTCCGTCCCACTCCCAAAGGTAACGGCCCTCATTGTGCCCGCCCCTTCGCTCCTCTATTGGCCGCTCCCGCCGCCCGTCCCGCCGCTCTCCCTCCCGATTGGCCGGTTTGAATGCGCGGAGCGGCCTCTGATTGGCCGGCGGGAAGGCGGGCCCTCCAGCCGTGTTCCCGCCCCCTCGCTGTGATTGGCTGCCCGCGGGACCCCGCGGGCGGGGATTGGCGGAGCGTTTCGGCGGGACGAGCGGAGGTTTGAAGGGGTCGTTGGCGCCGCCATCGCCGCCTCAGCCTCTTCAGCCTCTTCAGCCTCCGCCGTCATGGAGATCGCGCAGCCCCTGTCGGCCCTCCGGGTGCGTCCGGCGACGGCCGCCGACCCCTCTTCGCGACCCCCGACCCCGCGGGCCTTCGGGTTCCCCCGCCCTGTCGTCCCCCTCGGTGTTCCGGGCTCCGCCGTAGCTCCCGCCGGACCACCCTCAGAGTCTCCCCCAGCCGCCCTCAGCGCTCCGCGGCCCCCTCAGGGTCTCCCTGGGCCCCCTCAGGGTGATACCGGGCCCTATCAAGGTCTTCCCGGGTCCTTTCAGCCGTCGCCGAACCCTCCTCGGGGTCTCACCGAGCCTTCCGCAACACCTTCCCCCTCGCCCTGCCCCTGGGCTCCCTCAGGTTCTCCCCAAAAGCCCCTCAGGGTCTCCCCGAGCCCCTCTCGCCGCCGCTTCCCCCAGCCCTCCGTTCCTCTGCGGTTTCCCCCATCCCCGTTCTCTCGGGTCTCTCCCCCGGCCTGACCCCTCGTTTCCCCCGCCACAGCCCGCGGACGAGAACGCCCGGACGCACAAGGCCGATGGCCCCAAGAAGCTCTCGGTGGAGCACATCTACCAGAAGAAGACGCAGCTGGAGCACATCCTGCTCCGGCCGGACACCTACATCGGCTCCGTGGAGCAGGTCACCCAGGTAAGGGGCAGGGGGGCGCGGGGCTGAGCCCCCCGAGCACCTCAGGGCAGGCAGAAGGGATGGGGGGGGCATTAACGGCTGTTTACAAAAGCACGAAACATCTACTTATCAGTCACAAAACATCTGCTTTACAAACGGGTGGCACGGAAGAGAGGCTGTACCCTGGGCACTTACGAAGTTCTTCCTTTTCTTCCAGCAAATGTGGGTTTTTGATGAAGACGTCGGCCTCAACTGCAGACACGTGACCTTCGTGCCTGGCTTGTACAAAATCTTTGATGAGATTCTGGGTAAGGTGACAGATCTCCCGAGTCAGTGAGTGGCATGTTATTAGTGGGGGTTGAATGCCTACGAAACTGGATCTAAACAGAAGAACTTATCAAGAACTCATTAGCCCTACTTAATAGCAAGCCATTCATGGGAAACAAAAAGAAACCCACCCCAATTTCAAAAATCCAATTACAAACCTGATTTCATTCAGCCCAGAGTTCTGTTAACGGTTGGACTCAATGCCCTCACAGAGGTCATTTCCAAGCTGAATAATTCTGTGATAACTTGTAGAACTCCTCTTTGCAATTCCCAAAATATTTTCGTGCCAAGATGATTATTAGTGACATTGCATTGATCTTTTGTGTTCATTCTACTGAAACACTTCATAGTTCTGTCTCAATTGAGAATGTAATAAAGTAACAATATTCTTTTTCTAGTCAACGCCGCAGACAACAAGCAGAGGGATAAAAACATGTCGTGCATTAAAGTCACAATTGATGTGTAAGTTTTATTTCACTGTTGTTTGTTGCCTCCAGCTGTTCTGCAGAGCTGGGGTGGCACTGCAGGGGCTGCTCTGAGTTACCCCAAATTTAACCCACTAGCTGTGAAAGCCTTTCTCTTTGCTCAGTCCCCTGGTCTCTTACAGAGGGCTGACAGGGCAAACGGCTGCTTTTTCGTTGCTGCTGTTTTCCATCTCTCCCTTCCTTTTTATCCTGATTGAGCGCAGGCAGAGGGTTTTGTGTGTGTCCATTTCAGAGCAGATCTGGGGATTTCTGTGTTGCCTGTCCCCCCTCTGCTGGCAGCTGCTGCACTTGCTGAGCACAGATTTGCTCCCGATGAAATGGTGCCTTTCCCCAGAGCCTTTCTATAAGCTGCTTCACAGCTCAGTCATTTGCAGCCTTAAAAACACACTTTTTGTGTTGTTTTTTATTTTTTTTTTCCCCTAGAGAAAATAACACAATCAGTGTGTGGAATAATGGGAAAGGTATCCCAGTTGTTGAGCACAAAGTGGAGAAGGTCTATGTGCCTGCTCTGATCTTTGGACAGCTGCTGACATCCAGCAACTACGATGACAACGAGAAGAAAGTCACAGGTGGGGAAGAAGTTGCATTACTGAGCTTGTAGAACGTTGTTGCTTGTTGACAGTTGCCTTTGGATTGTGCTGAAGTGGCCAAACTCCTGTTAGTCTGGGATTCTTTTAGATAGTTTTGGGCAAAGATAGTGACACAAATCTGTGTTCCTTCTAATTCCAGGGGGGAGGAATGGTTATGGAGCCAAACTGTGCAACATATTCAGCACAAAATTCACCGTGGAAACTGGATGTCGTGAATACAAAAAGTTATTCAAGCAGGTAAGAGCACTTCTCATTTCAGGGAGGTTATACCTGAGGTTTTCAGGTGAGACCCTCAGGTTTTGTTTCAAAAATCTAGGCACACCTTGCATTCAGTGCACCGTGTTTAGAGTAAATTTGACCCACAAAATATAATTCAAAGGAACAATGAAAGTAGCAGACAGCATTAAAATCTGGTTTTCAGCCAGAGTTTTTTGTTAAATTTGAAAGTATCTAAAACTCAAACCAAGCTTACTGCTTTTAAAAACTGCGGTAGTTATTTGCGTGTGCTTGACTTGCAACTCACAAAAGCTCCTTTTCCTCAGACCTGGACACACAACATGGGAAAGGCTGGAGAAATGAAGCTGAAATACTTTGATGGAGATGATTACACCTGTGTCACTTTCCAACCTGACCTGTCCAAATTCAAAATGACAGTTCTGGATAAGGACATCGTAGCACTGATGTCTCGAAGAGTGTATGATATTGCTGGGTCCACAAAGGATGTCAAAGTTTTCCTGAATGGACAGAGGCTGCCTGTAAGTGAGCACTGAAAAGAAACACAAACATCTGCATTTCTCGTGCCATTTGACCAGCGAGACTGTGTTGAAGCCATTCCTGTCATTGATGTGCATTAAGTATTTATGGGAGCTGTTATCAACCGGTTGTCTGCTCTCATCCGTGTGCAGGTGAAAGGATTCCGCAGCTATGTGGACCTCTATCTGAAGGATAAGGTCGATGAAACTGGGAATGCACTTAAGGTTATCCACGAGGAAGTCAATTCCCGCTGGGAAGTGTGTTTGACTTTGAGTGAGAAAGGCTTCCAGCAAGTCAGCTTTGTCAACAGCATTGCCACCACAAAGGTAACCTCTCAGTGTGTTTAGTCAAGCCAGTGGCAAATTCTTCAACATTAGTATTCTTGGCTATTTCTAAGTGTATTCATTCTAGTGGAAAATAGTTAATGTTGCAAAGACTGCTAAAAGTTTTCAGTAGATGTGTGTAGTTTTGTGGGGTTTAATGGCCTTACCCTGAGTCCTTGTCCTGTTTCCCTTAGGGTGGCAGACACGTTGATTACGTAGCTGACCAGATCGTGACCAAACTCATTGATGTTGTGAAAAAGAAGAACAAAAATGGAGTTGGGGTGAAGCCTTTCCAGGTACAACGTCAGAATTTCCCCAGTGAGAAACACAACTCGAGCGTTGCTGCAGATTGTAACTCCAGCTTAATGCAAAACTGTGTTGATTTGATTAATAACATATTTCCGTTGCACAGACGGTAGATATAAGATTGATGATTATAGAAGTCTCACACTGTACAGTTTAAGCCAATTCTATTTGCTTTGCTGATGTATTTTTTGATCACGCTTAAGTCAGTGTAGATGCACTAAACCCCAGTATCTGTTGGAAAACACCCATTTAGGCTGAGAGATGCTAATTCCTTGAGATCCCAAATCATTTAACGTTGTTCATGAATGTTCATTAACTGCCCAAAATTCTTTCAGAACATTTTGGAAGATCCCAAACCCTGCAGTGATAACTGAGTCTTTCCTCACTGCATGACCGATGGGTGAGCTGAACCTGTGTACATTGTGTGACCCTTGTTGTATTTAACTACAGGTGAAGAACCACATGTGGATTTTTGTGAATGCCTTAATTGAAAACCCAACCTTTGACTCTCAGACTAAGGAGAACATGACTCTGCAGGCAAAGAGCTTTGGGTCCACCTGTAAACTGAGTGAAAAATTCATTAAGGGTGTAAGTACTGACACACCGGAACAACCAGGATTTCTGTAAAACTTTGTAGCAAAAAATTCCGTCATTGCAGCTTTTCCCACAGCTGTTTGGTCTTGGTTTCTGTACTGCAGGCAGTTGGCTGTGGCATTGTTGAAAGTATCTTGAACTGGGTAAAATTTAAAGCTCAGAGCCAGCTGAATAAGAAATGTTGCGCTGTGAAACATTCCAAGATTAAGGGTGTCCCTAAGCTGGATGATGCCAATGATGCTGGTAAGTGCTTGACATCCCAAGTTGTTCAAAAATAGTTAAAACTTGTTTGTTAAATGAAAGATTTGTCCCCTAAGGAAAAGTGAGAAAACCTGTAATTATAGTTTTACCCCCATTTTATGGTCCTGTTTACTATGTTCATCCCCATTTCTGTGTGCAGTGCAACAAAACGTGCGTTAGAAGATATTTTTCATTCAGTTGTGAGTGTGCAGGATTCAATTTCGCTTCTTAATTAGAAGACTGACTCCATTTTCTTCTTTTTTAGGCAGCAAGAATTCTCTAGACTGTACACTGATCCTGACTGAGGGAGATTCAGCCAAAACTCTGGCTGTCTCTGGACTGGGAGTGATTGGCAGAGACAAATATGGAGTGTTTCCTCTTCGTGGGAAAATGCTCAACGTCAGAGAAGCCTCTCACAAGCAGGTTGGGTGGAAAATGGTTACAGTTGCGTGTTGGAAGGTGTGGTGTGATTTGTGTAATGAGCTGGTGCAGCTGCACACCTGGAGCACTGGAACTCCAAGGTGAAGTGTCTGGAGTAATTTAACCACTAAAAGCAATAAGTTTCTAAACAGCAAAAAACCACCAATAAGACAGAACTCAGCCAACAATTCACTTATGGATGATTTTATACTTTCTTGAGCTGCATTTTGAGTCTGAAAGACAAGTTTTTATTGTGGGTGATGTCTTTCAGATTATGGAAAACGCCGAAATCAACAACATCATCAAGATTGTGGGTTTGCAGTACAAAAAGAACTATGAAGATCAAGAATCTTTAAAAACTCTTCGCTATGGAAAGATCATGATCATGACAGATCAGGTTAGGTTCATTTAAATTGAAAGTTGGGAGTAGGTAATAATTAACACTTAAATAAAGAGAAAATAAGAAAATCATGTTTTCCTCCCACTGTTGCACCTTATTCTCTGTGTTTGTTTCTTTTTCTCATTCTATATTTTAGTGGGTCATAATGTCATTTCAGCCACAAAACAAAAAAGTAGAGGGGGGACTAACATCACCAAACAGCTAAAGTCTGCTGATTCAAGGTCCTTGAGCAGTCCTTGACAGCTTTTTTCACCAAAAGTCTGCCTTTTTGGTTCCTCTCAATTTTCAGCAGTTAAACAACACATGGTCACCTTTTTAGAAGTGAGTTCATAGGGTCAGTTAGGTGGAATTATAGAACCATTTTCTATTAAGCCGACGATTGTCAATCCCATCATGCCCCCTGATAAAATATGGCTTTTCCTTTTTAATTCAGGATCAGGATGGATCACACATCAAAGGTTTGCTGATTAATTTCATCCATCACAACTGGCCATCTCTTATAAGACACAACTTTTTGGAAGAATTCATTACTCCCATCATAAAGGTGAGGCTTGGGGAATGATCAGGTGAATGAGTGAGGATTCACTGCTCCAAATCTGCCTCTCATCTCACAGTTAAAATATTTCTCTATCGCAGGCCTCTAAAAACAAAGAAGAAATTGCATTCTACAGCATTCCTGAGTTTGAAGAATGGAAAAGCAGTACACAGAACTACAACTCATGGAAAATCAAGTACTACAAAGGTTTGTAAAAAATTAATATAGTGAAATTCAGTGGTCCAAGTCAGAGCATTGATTATTCCAGTCAGTCCTACTTTGCAGAAAGGTTTGGGTCTCCTAAGATATTCCAATTACATTTCAGATATCTACCTGAGTTACAGACACAATCCAAAAGTACTATGTGCCACTGCTCACTGAATTGTAATTCTTATGACTTTAGGGATACACCTCATTCTGAAGTTTTCAGAAAGTCATCTTCACACTGTCCATTCATATGATGCATCACAGAAACTGGGCATAGCAAAATATTTCTTTGAACTGCAACTTAATTTAAGCAAAAAGTCGTTAGGATTAACTCTGCTGTCCCTGCAGGTTTGGGTACCAGCACATCGAAGGAGGCCAAAGAATACTTTGCAGATATGGCAAGACACCGAATTGGCTTCAAATATTCTGGCCCTGAAGATGATGCTGCGATCACCCTGGTAACAAACACTTGATTTAATTGCTGACTTACTACCTTTGGTATTTCACCTTGTGGAGTGCTCTGTATTTTCTCTTAAAATGCTCTTGGAGGCCCGTGGGCTGGAGACAATCTCTGTGTTACCAAGGCTACGGATTTAGTCGAACCAGGAGCAGCAAATCTGCCCCCAGACCTCAGGCCAAGAGTAGCCTTTTAATGATGGGCTTTAAATATAGCTCAGAACAAACTAATCACTACAAACCAATTGACATTTTCAGGCACAATAGTAAATATTTCTCAAACATTTTTGTGCGTGTTCTGCTGCAGTTTGCTCCAAGTTAGATCTCCCCTTTTCCCCCCAGTGCAAAACAGTGGATTAAAACAGTCCTGGTTTCTGTGAACTTCTCCTAAGGGAGCCCTTGACTCAAACATTCAGAGCTGCCAAAAAATCAAGCTTTCCCCCAAAATATTAATTTCTCCCCCAAATCTGCATTAGTTTTCTTCTAATATATCAAAACCCCACAAATTTAAAACTAACCACTCTGTCTCCTACAAACTGGTGGAAATTATGCTCTTAAGATGTTTAGCTACAGAAACCTTTTATTGCACTTCCTGAGCTCTTAAGCCAGCCTGTTTAGCACGTTATTCTCCTGGGCAAGCTCTTCTTTTTCTCAACTGATCCAATAGTGCACAACCACAGAATGTTCTAGAATCGAGTTGCTTTTCCTTTTGTAACACCCAGGCCTTCAGCAAGAAGAAGATAGAGGAGCGAAAGGAGTGGCTGACTAATTTCATGGAGGATAGGAGACAACGGAAGCTGCACGGTCTGCCAGAGGTAAAAGGTTTATGTTCACAAGGAAACTGGTTCCCAGTCTCTGCCTGGGGCTGTTCTCGGCTTCATCCCGGCACTGCACACGGCTCTGTCACTGAGTCAGGCCCGGATTAGAGGACGTTGAAAATGTGTCAGGGTTCTGCAGAGCAGCTTCGTCTCTGCCCTTATCAGTGTAGCCTCATTGTCAATTATCCAGCAGTTAATTTCATTTTTATCTCTTATCTTTCAAATTGCTCTATCAGTAGGGAAATGATACCTCGAGCAGAACCAGGTGAAGACTTTATTTCCCAAGAAATGGGCCTGCATCATGGCAAATGTTTGCCTTTGCCATGCAAGCAGTGTCAGCACTCAAGCTGAATTTAACTGGTCTTACAAGAGCTCCCATTTCAGTGAAACTAGCCAAGAGCAGATTAGGCCCTGTTAAATTAAGTCAATCTTCCACATGATTTTCTTAGGAATATCTGTATGGGAAAAACACCAGTTACCTGACATACAACGACTTCATCAACAAGGAGTTAGTGCTGTTCTCAAACTCGGATAATGAGAGATCAATCCCGTCACTGGTTGATGGTAAGTGATTTCAAGGTGGTGATTCTGCATAATAAACCCATTTATAACTTAATAAATGGGTGTTTGATGTCCTATCAGAGTCAGGGAACCCACTGAGTTTCAGGATCAGTGTCCTGAAGCCTGTTTTCTGCTGTCCAAGCTTTTTTCAGCTTTGGATTAGATGCCTTGTCCATTTTGTAGTATATTACTGCAAGTACCTTACTCACCTGGAGCAGGATCTCTGGGTGGGTAAGTAGTTCTCGTGTCCCTAGAGAGCAGAAACCAAGTGAAACACATCACAAGTTCTAACCACGAGGTCTTTTCTGGTTTTATACAGGTTTGAAGCCGGGTCAGAGGAAGGTTTTATTCACCTGTTTCAAACGAAACGATAAGCGGGAGGTGAAGGTGGCTCAGCTGGCTGGTTCCGTGGCTGAGATGTCCTCATACCATCACGGTGAGGTAAGGACCTGCCTGGGCCTGCAAAACGCTTCAGAATGAAAGACAAAAAGCCTTTCTGCTGGCGTGACAGTGGCGATGCCTCTAAAGCAGAGTTAGGTGGTTTGAGTGTGAACACCGAGTCGAAGTGGCTGTTTAAGCTGCTCTTAATGCTCCAAAATTAATTTAATCTGAGGCTGGTCACTCTGCCTGGATTTCATGGGAGCACACTTCATTCCAAAAGTAGAACAGGAAAAACCTGCTTTTTGGGGATGGATCTGGGCAGAAGTTAATAACCCTTCTGCCTGGGCCAGGAGAAGTTAAACACTAAAGCCAGGTTCCCTGTGGAGACCAACAGAATCTTTCACTGGAGGTTTCAGAGCAGGTAGAGAGCACTAGAGCTGTGGGTCACTAGGACATTGCTAGTGGCCCTGAAGCATTCTGGATGCTCAGCTTTGCACCTTCCTTTGTTTCAGGCCGCCCTGATGATGACCATCATTAACTTGGCTCAGAACTTCGTGGGCAGCAACAACCTCAACCTGCTGCAGCCCATCGGTCAGTTTGGCACACGGCTGCACGGGGGGAAGGACTCTGCCAGCCCTCGATACATCTTCACCATGCTCAGGTCAGCATCACGGAGTTCTTACTGTCTGGAAGATTCTTAGCAGGACACAATTTTACAGCAGTTAGACTGAAAAACGAATTGACTTTTTTCCCTTTAAAACTTTGGGCTGCTTTGCATGCCCGGGGTAGCAGCAATTGAAGTGAGATCTGGGTGCTGGATTCGGGTATGGAAGCTTGGTTATCAGAGCAGAGAATATGGAAATGGGAGCAGAAACAAAAAGAATTCAGGAGGTCTCTTTTTGCATGGTGGTTGTGTTCTGTAATGAGAATTTGGGCTTGAATTCCCTTCTCCATTGCAGTCCCCTGGCACGGCGGGTGTTCCCACCCATGGATGACAACATCCTGAGGTTCCTCTATGATGACAACCAGCGTGTGGAGCCAGAGTGGTACATGCCCATCATCCCAATGGTGCTGGTCAACGGGGCTGAAGGGATTGGTACTGGTTGGGCCTGTAAGATCCCCAACTTCGATATCAGGGAGGTTGTGAATAATATCCGTCGGCTGATGGATGGAGAAGAGCCACTGCCAATGGTAAATAACGTAATTAAAAAGCAACGAGTCTCACTCGTTGGTTTATCGAGCTCATATTGAGCATTTGGTGGGAATGCTTGAAAACAGAGGCATCCACACAAAGCTGAATCCAGTGTTTGTTCTGCTCAGCTTCCCAGTTACAAGAATTTCAAAGGCACCATAGACGAGCTGGGGCCTAACCAGTACGTGATTAGTGGTGAAGTGTCCATCCTTGATTCTACAACCATCGAGATCACTGAGCTGCCTGTCAGAACATGGACACAGGTAAGAGACAGGGAACTTGCCCTGGGAACGTATAGTTTGCCCTGTAAAGCAATAAGGGGTTAGTGGGATTTGGGTCTGACTTTGTGCCTTTTCTCAGACTTACAAAGAGCAGGTTCTGGAGCCAATGTTGAATGGGACTGAGAAGACCCCTCCTCTAATCACAGACTATAAAGAATATCACACAGACACCACAGTGAAGTTTGTCGTGAAGATGACTGAGGAAAAACTAGCAGAAGCCGAAGCTGTGGGGCTGCATAAGGTCTTCAAACTCCAGACAAGTTTAACATGCAACTCCATGGTATGTGACAGATTTTGCTGAAGGAATTTCTTGGTTTAACTCAGGCTCTGTGGACAGCTGCAGTCGTTGCGTGGAACAAAAATCCTCTTTGGCAGTAACCTATTCACTTCGATTTTTCTGCTGTTACTGGTTTTAAATCAGCTTTCAAAGGTCAAGAGACTGGCTTGGGCGTGGGCCCAGAGTGGATGGTTTGCCTGAAGGAGGCAAAGTGATCTGAAATCACAGTTTGCAGAGCCTTTTTGAGCCAGCAGCACGGTCACTGAGCGTCTGGCTCCTGACAATGTGTGAAGCTGGATGCAAGATGTTAGTCCTGCACAGAGCCTTAAGATTAAAGTAACCTTAAGAACCCTGCTATGGGTATTCAAGAACGTTGAAATTCTAAAATTGTCTCTGCTGCTGTGCTCACAAAATGAAGTAGTTTCTAGAGTAACACTGAGGTTTGATAATTTATCAGTTAATTATTCAGTGATACCGTCACACCTGTGTTAATGGTTAATTTTCAGCGGGTTTGGAATCAGTTTTATCATCATAACGCCCATGTTCCCTCGTTCTCCTGCAGGTTCTCTTTGACCATGTCGGCTTTCTCAAGAAGTACGACTCTCCCCAGGATATCCTTAAGGAATTCTTTGAACTCCGGCTCCGATATTACGGTTTGAGGAAGGAATGGCTTATTGGGATGCTGGGTGCTGAGTCTGCAAAGCTGAGCAACCAGGCTCGCTTCATCCTGGAGAAAATAGACGGCAAAATCGTGATCGGTGGGTGTTGTTCTTGGTGACTGGGATTGAGAACCGGGTGCCCCCTTGAGCTCTGTCAGCACCCCCTCGGCCTCGGGCTGGCTCTTACAAACCACACCAGAGCTTATCTCTGTTCCAGTGACATGCAAGAGGAAAATGCTTCCCAGAGTATCCTTGGTTCTGGGTATTATACTCACATTAGTGACAACAGGAAACTCACGCAGCTTTGCTGCTCTGTGTGTGACAATTTTGTGAGAGCAGAATTTCTTTAATAATTTAGCAATAATTTCTATCTATTTCTGACTCGGTAGCAGTAATTCTGTGTGGTGTTAGAAAGGTGCACTGTTTGCTGTGAAATGCGTTCTTAAGAACCCATATCTCTGTCCGTTATCTTTGTGAACCCCTGCAAAAATACTCCAAATCGTGTTCCCAGCGGACTGGGCGTTCAGACTTAGAAGATACCCAAGTAGCAGCATCTGAGAATCATGAGCTAGAAAAAGAAGCAGACCTTTGTTCCCAGCGCTCACATTCCGCAATCCACTTTTTCCCCCCCTCGGTGTAGAAGACGGGCTGTGTTTCGCTGCCTTCGCGGAGGATGCGGCCAGACAACGTGTCATAAGATGCTTTGTGGTTTGTGTCTGAAGGCAGCCCAGTAATCCCGGCAGCCGAGCCTGTCTGACTGAGCTCGGGAAGAGAAATAATTCCCTTGAAATGCATTTTCTTGGGTTTTTCTAATAAGTAGTTCCAAGGCTGCCAGAGCTGGTTTCATTTGTATTTGTGTCTCATGGTTGATTGCTTCTGATACCTTAAAAAGGAGCAAATTCCAGCTGAAGCATTTCCAGTGGTTGGGCACTTAGAGCATAAATTTCCCAGGTGATGTCTAATGAGGTGCAAGCTATACCAAGCTACCAGGGCTTTTTTCCTCCACCTGCCTCTTGTCATGAAACCTGTTTTATACCATCACACTTCTTTTCCAAGTTCAAAAACTCCTTAAAGCAGGGGAAATGCTTATAAGGAAACAAAGAAAAATATTTGCAGTGCTCTGGCAGGTAGAGGTCCAATGCTACCCTGACAAATCACCTCTGAAACAGGAGCTTTTCAGGTGTTATTCAGGCTCTTCCACATGTCCCAGCTGTGATGAGAAAAGGCTGGTTTGTAGTCCTGTAGGATGCAGGGACCCAAACCTAAAGCTCATCTGTCTCTCCTGACAGCAAGTGGTAGTCACTGAGTGACAATCCTGAAATGTCTGTTTGCAGAAAACAAACCCAAGAAAGAGCTGATTCAAGTTCTTATCCAGAGAGGGTACGAGTCTGATCCGGTGAAGGCTTGGAAGGAGTCGCAAAACGCGGTAATGCCTCAGTCATCCTCGGTGCACCCCAACTGGCTCCGAGGCTTCAGAAGCCATACAGAGGCCTAAGGTCCTTTTCTATCTGCAGGACTCAATAGCCCTGCCTTCGTGTGTCAGGGTATTTGTTGACAGTGTTTGTTTCAAATCCACATTCAGGAAGAAGAGAAGGAGGAGGAGGAAGAGAGTGACAAAGAATCAGCTGCAGCTTCTGGCCCAGACTTCAACTACCTGCTGAACATGCCCCTCTGGTATCTGACCAAGGAGAAGAAAGATGAGCTCTGCAAGCAGAGGGATAACAAAGTATGTGCCTTCCTTTGCTTATTGATATATATACATATAATGTGTTATACATTTATTTTTTTTGGGTGGTGGATTGAAATATGTGACTAATGCTTATCATTTGTGATTCCCTTTAGCAAAAGGAGCTGGAAGACCTTAAGCGCAAGAGTCCCTCTGACCTGTGGAAGGAAGACCTTGCTGCCTTCATTGAGGAACTTGATGTATGCCAATGCTCAGTGCAGATGACCCACTCCCTCATCTTATCCACCAGCTCTTTATTAACTTTGGGGATTTTTTTGTGTTATTTTGTGCTCCCCTCTGCAGGCAGTGGAGGCCAAGCAAGCGCAGGATGAGATGGCAGGGATTGCTGGCAAACCTCTGAAGGTGAAAGGAGTGAAAACAAAGGTGAAGAAGGCCCAACTGCCAGAAGTGATGCCATCCCCTCATGGCATCAGGGTTGTTCCTCGGATCACCGCCGAGATGAAGGCAGAGGCAGAGAAGAAAACCAAGAAGAAGATAAAGGTACAAAGGAACATTCCAAATGCTCAGTCTTTCTTTACATTTTTTCCAATACAGTCCTAAAGGAATGCAAGTCCTTGTTAGCTGGATTTGTCCTGCTGAAAGCAGCTGCTCAAGGAGAGGGACAGAACCTTAGGACTTGGGGAGCACTGGGAAAGGGGGTGTCAGTCTAAAGGAGAACAATTCACTAAGGTATCAGGAGGTGGCTTAGAGGGAAATCTTTTGACACATCACAGTGTCGGGTGGGTTGGTAGCTCAGAAATGGAGAGGCAGATGCAAACATGGTTGTTCCAGGTATCTTGGGAATTTGATAAACCCTTTAGCAGGCAGAAAGTACAGCCAGTAAATTCTCTTCTCCAGAACAGCCTTTGCATTCCCAGCAATGCTTTCAGCCACTTAATGCCATCATTGTTCTCCATATGAAGGAGATGAAGAATATTAAACTCTTTTTATAGAACTAGTTGAAATTGTGCCGTTCAGCCATTTCCAGCAGAGAAAACTAACCCACCCCCTCACCTGTTTGGCCCTGGAAACCTTTCCTCCACATGGTTCCACCCCACAGTTTTTCCAAATAACTTTCACTGTTGTTTTTATCCCACCCTGTCCAGTCCTGCATCCTCATCTTCCCCCAGGGCCATTCCAGTGGCAGGACCGGAGCGCTCAGGAGTGGGGCCAGAGTTCCTGTTTTTGTTCATGTTGGGTTTTGCTTTTTTAATCACCTGATCTGGGGACAGATCCTGTCTGATTTGCAGATCCTGTCTGCAATCAGTTCTACACACAGTTTGTTTCACAGACTCGGGTTTCTTGTATCACTAACTTTTACAAGTCTAAAATAAGCAGCTCCTTCCTCCATCACCCCACTCTCCGGGAGCTGACTCACTGTTTGGTATCTGCATCTGCAGAGTGAAAAATCTGAATTTGATGAGAATCAGGATGAAAACACATCCGGAGAGAAGGAGCCTTCAGGCCTGAAGAAGAGATTAGCACAGAAGCTGAAGACTGAGCAAGGTAAATGCTTTGATGTCATTCCCTCAGTAGAAGGGGAAGGGAAAGGTTGTCGATTTGGTTACCTGACCTCTTCCCGAAGGTGGTGAGCAACACCTGGAATCGGGAGTTTTGGAAAAACTAGGGGAGAAAGAGACTGGATAACAGTCAAGTGGGATGGATTCCTATCTCTCTTTAAGCCAGAATCCTCTGGATTTAGTGTGTTTCTAAGCTGAGCTTGAACTGCTGATCCTGAAGCACGCATGGAAGTTTGCTGGCTCATCCTGCCTCCCGCTATTTTTCAGGAGCTAAGAGACAGGCCACTCTACCCTTCAAACCAATAAAGAAAACCAAGAAACGAAACCCTTGGTCTGACTCAGGGTCTGATTCAGAGTCTGATTTTGAAGCACCTCCTCAAAGGGAGCGAGTGGTTCGTCAGGCAGCAGGTGAGTGAGGACACGGCTGCGGAGAGGGATAATCTGTGGAGGAGAAAATGGAACAGACTATTTAGGGAGCTCCCAAAGCCTCAGATCACATTCAGAAATCATTTTTAAAAGGCTTCTTTATTTTACTGTCTAAAACAAATATTTCTATCATCTGTGCACATATTCAAGGAAAAGCAGAAATGGGCATCTAGAGCAATATGGTTATTTGGTTTAATTACTCAACTGTCTTGGCAAATTAAATGTGTTGTGGGTGAGGCTGGAAGACTCCAAATGACAGAACACACTTGTCATTTGGAGTCTTCTCCCTGGCAGTCTCAGCATCTGCTTGTTTCTGTTCAGATCTTTATTTTTTAATAACTGCAGCTAAAATATTGAAAAAGAAACTGAGCTGCATGTTGCCAAATGTGCAAAATAACACATCTGTGTCCTTCCATCAGCCAAAGTCAAGGCCATCATCATTTCGGACTCAAATCCCTCCAGCTCTGATGAGGAGTCTGAGTTCCAGGGTGACAGTGCAAGCAGCTCTGAGTCGGATACAAACTCCAAGGAAAAGCCTCCTCCCAAGTCCAGAGCTGCTCCCAAGTGAGTATTTCTCTGTAGCCACTGAAGATTAGCTGTGCTTAACTCTACACATAAATTCATAGCTCTGTTTCTTTTCAGTGCACCTATTTAGTGCATCATAAATTGAAAAAATACTTGGGTTTTGTCTTCCAGGGAAAACACTGAAAAAGCAGCGAAAGCTCCCAAGAAACAGGCAGAGCCAAGTGCTGTCCCCGGTGAGTGCGAGACCTCTAAACCTGTGGATTGTCCTAAAACCCCTTGGGAGTGCACAGGGCAGAGCAGGGGGGACAGTTTGAGTGTTTCAGACTGATCTTGTGCTCCCCGTTTCCAGTTCAAGTCCAAGATGTCGCTGATGACAACGTGGGCCAGGCTCCCACTGCTCCCTCTGTCCCAGTGCCGGGCCCCAAGGCCTTGCCCAAAAAACCTGCTGCAGCCAAGAAGGCCGGAGCCACCAAGGGTAAGGGCAGCTCAGCAACATCATGTCTGGAGCACAATTACAATTCCTGTGGGAAACGATCCGAGTGATTTCGCTCGGCGCTCCAGGGCCTGAGCAACTGGAGTTTTCATTTCAGCAAAGATCTGAGGTTTGTGGCAGAGGTTCTCTGGTTGTTGTCATGTTTAAGAGGTCTGTTTCCAAACATATCATGTTCTAGTTCATGTTGGACATGATTGGAGGGAGGGAGTCTTAGTTTGGGAACAGGAAAAGTGAATGTTTCCTACAGGGCTATGTAATACTTGGCAGGAATGATCCGGGTGGAATTTGTGTCTTGCAGTCTATGTCTTACTTTGTGTCTTTTTGGGAAGAAAGCGGCTTGGGAGCTTCCCAAGAGGCAGGAAAGCTTTTTGAGGTACTTTGATGTATCCAGTGCTGTCTCCACCTCGTCCATCTCTGGCATTTGACTTGTTTATTTTAAACTCAACTGCCCAAACTTTGTCAGATTTTGGTGCTGTTTTGCATATTCCAAGTGGAATCAACTGGGTGTTGATCCCAGCAGGAAAATAGTGTGTTACTTCCACTCCTAAGCTGAGAAAGCCTGTTATCCCTCAGAAATGAGCTGAACTGGGAGATGTGCTTCAAGATGCTCTTAAAAAATGTCAAAGTATAGGTAAGAAAGAATCCCCAAATGAGTGTTTGGGAAAATTCCTTCCTCCCTGTGTGGGACTTTGAAGGTCTGAGATGGGCTGCGGATCCTTGAGAGTCCAGAACTTTTCAGTCTGAAATAGTCCGTAAATTGCTTCGGGGACCTTTTAATTTGATCCTCTAAACGTTAGCGGGACTGAGCAGATAAACAGCCTCATTCCTCATCATCTGGGGAAGAGAGATCTTTCTAGAAACCCCAGCTTCAAAGGGAGGCGCCCTGCACGCTGACCCCTCGGCAGCGCAGAGCCTGTTTGTGTTGGAAGTAATTCCCAAGCTGGGAAGGAGAGAGGAGCGGAGCGGGGATTTAACGCCGCGTTCTGTTCCAGAGAACCAGCCCTCCATCATGGACATCCTGGCCAAGAAAAAGGCTGCGCCCAAGCCAGCGGCGAAGGAGGGACCCCCGCGCGCCAAGGGCGACAACGCCAAGGGGAGGAAGGTCCTGAAGAGACAGCCGAGCTCCTTGGATTCGGATTCCGAGTCGGATCTTGGCTCGAAGCCTTCCAAATCCGTGGCGTCAAAGGTTTGTGCCCTGCGCCCGTCAGTGCCAGGGGATCCGCAGGGAGTGGGGTTGGTTCTGGCAGGAGAAGCCTGTGGAGGTTAAGCCTCTACCTGCCTGTGGGGAACAGGGCGGTCACAGAATCAGGGAATCTCCTGAGCTGGAAGGGACCCACAAGGATCATGGAGTCTGACTCCTGGCCCTGCCCAGGACACCCCAGCAATCCCACCCCTGTCCCTGAGAGCATTGCCCAAGCACTGCTGGAGCTCTGGCAGCCTTGGGGCCGTGCCCACTGCCCTGGTCAGTGCCAACCACCCTCTGAGGGAAGAACTTTAACCTAATAAGAGCCAGACACTCCGGATCCACCCCCCCAAACAACCACTGTGCCCGTAGCACAGCGGGCGTGTGATGCTCGCTGTTGTTCCCTGGGGATGCTCAGATCCATGACTCCTTCCCTGCTTTCCCTGCAGAAATCCAAGCTGCAGGACGACACCTTCACCGTTGAGCCCGGTGCCAACAGCCCCGTAGCCCAGCCCCGGGCCAGGCCTGGCCGTGCCAAAAAGCCCGTCCAGTACTTGGAGTCGTCCTCCGAGGACGACATGTTTTGAGGTTTTAGGACAATTTTAAACTCCTGACCCACAAAGAGCCTTCAGCAGAGCTCTGGAGCTCCCACCAGCGACCACCTCAGCCTAGGAAATCATCTCCAAATACGAGCCGCTCCACAAATGTTCATTGCAGGTGAACACAGCTCGTTTTTTCTTGGGTTTAAATAATTTAGATTTGTTGAAACAGGAACATCCCTTTTTTTGTGAACACTGGAGCCTCGTGCCCAGCGAGTGCTGCCCCACTTCCCTATTCCCTGTTATTTGACACTTTGTGGTCATTTAGTTTTAAAGTTGACCAGAACGTGCCAAAACTGTTTAAATTGATGCAACCCTCATGAAATATCTTAGAATACTAAATTATACAAACTTAACTCCACCACCCTACACAGGTGAGCTGGAACCATTTTTCCAGCACTTCTCCATGTAAATATTTTCTGTGTTTTTCTTTGTTGTCCTGAGTTTGTCTTTTTTCATGTTTGTTGAATAAAAGTGTTTGTACTGATTTTCTTCACTGAATTTGGGTGTTTGTTTTTAGGAAAAATAACCACTGCAGAGCTTGTGCTAAGCCCTCCCCCTGCCAGAGCAGAGGGTTTGGCACAAGCTCTGGGGGTGTTGGGCTGGTTGGCCACTTCCCCACTGGTTGTGGCCACTGTGGCTCCACAGCCAAATTCCTGTGAACACCCCTGTGGTCCCCAGCACGGGGGGAGCTGCTGGCCCAGAGCAGCTGTGGCTGCCCCATCCCTGGAAGTGTCCAAGGCCAGGTTGGATGGGGCTTGGAGCAACCCGGGATAGTGGAAGGTGACACTGTCCATGGCAGGGGGTGGGACTGGATGGGCTTTAAGGTCCCTTCCAACCCAAACCACTCCGTGATTCCATGAAGCCCCGGGGCCCCCCGCACTATCGGTGCTTTGCTGGAACCCAGTCAAGTGTGGAAAGCTCTGTCAGATTTTCCACTGGCTCTGGAGAGCGTCTCCGGCGCGTCCCCTCTGAGGGCCGGGCTATTTACGGCTCCTCTGCTGCAGAACCGTTGTCACAACCCCTGACGAGGCCACTGGTGGGTTGTGGGGTTGCCCCCGGAACCCCAGCACCACCCAGATGTGCATGGAGAGCTCTGGGAACACACAGAGTGCCCCACAGTGTGCGTACCAGGGGTGTCCCCATCCCAAAATCTTGGATAGGATGTTGGAGATGCTGCTGGATGGGAGCTGAGCTCTGGGATGTCCAAGGCACTGTGACCCACCAGGGGCACTGCACATCCCTGAGGGGCAAATGGGCTCTGAGGGTGACCCGTGTTGTCCGGGCTCTGCTCCTGCTACTGGAAAGGGGATTTGAGGCACTGGCAAAAGCAGGGGCTGGTGGGAGCCCCGCCATGCCATGGAGGTTTCTTGCAGGGATCACACGTGCCAGAGCCATGGGAAGATCCAT
Source organism: Myiotriccus ornatus (assembly GCA_036023395.1). NCBI lineage: Eukaryota > Metazoa > Chordata > Aves > Passeriformes > Tyrannidae > Myiotriccus > Myiotriccus ornatus. Next base: position 1,974,109 of record JAYRBT010000081.1, on the reverse strand, counting down.
GGGCCCCCTGACGGCCTGGGCACAGTGTCCTGGGTCAGGGAGGGCCAGTGCCAGCCACGAGCATCCCCTGGGCACCACGGGGCAGAGCCCAGCCCCCAGCAGGAGCTGTGCCACCAGGGCTGGATGCACCCAGGCTCTGACGGGTGCAGGGGGCAATGCCAGCGCTGGGGGAGCCTTCTGGGGGCTGAGTGCTGTGTCTTGGGGACCTGAGGCCCTGCAGGTTTGGGGGCATTTCCGCACTGAGGGGGCCACTGTCAGTGGGAGTCCCAGCCCTGGGCAGGGGCAGCGTTTGTCCTTGAGCCCCCCCCCTACCCCTGGCAGTTCCAACCCCTTCCCTCCCCTCCGGGCGCCCCCGTGGCTGTTCTGTCCCTTTAAAAGGACTCCAGGCGTGGCTGTGGGACTGTTATCCCAGCCCAGCCGGACAAGGGACCGGACAGTCCTGGACAGCCCTGGACAGCCGCCGCCAGCCGCGCTGGCACACCGTGGACCGCAGCCTCCGCAGGTACCTGGGCGCTGGGGGGGCTCCAGGGATTTGGGGAGACAAGGGATGCGGAATGTGCTGGTCTTGCTCCAGTTGGTGTCCTTGGACCCATCCCAGGGGAGGGAATTCTAGGCACAGCAGACACCTGGGGACACTCGTGACAGGGCTGAGCTGGGCTGGCACTGCCCAGGCACCCTCCCGTGAGTGGGGACATTGTGGTGCATTCAGGAATGGCGGGAAGATGGAGAGCTGGCGGGGCCGTGCTGCCACTGGGGTCTGACCTCGCTGGCACGGCGTCCCCCCAGCACTGACCCCGCTCCCACAGCACGGCCATGGGCGAGTGGGGCTTCCTGAGCTCCCTGCTGGACGCCGTGCAGGAGCACTCGCCCATGGTGGGCCGGTTCTGGCTGGTGGTGATGCTCCTCTTCCGCATCCTGGTCCTGGCCACGGTGGGCAGCGACGTCTTCGAGGACGAGCAGGAGGAGTTTGTGTGTAACACGCAGCAGCCGGGCTGCAAACCCGTGTGCTACGACGCCGCCTTCCCCATCTCCCACTATCGCTTCCTCGTCTTCCACGTCGTCGTGCTCTCGGCGCCCGCCGCCCTCTTCGTCATCTTCGCCGTGCACCAGGCGGCCAAGCCGGGGCGCGGGGGGGCCCCCGGCCAGCGCGCCCGCCGCCTGCAGCCCTTCTACGTGGGCAGCGTGGTGGCCCGGATCGCCGCCGAGCTGGGCTTCCTGCTGGGCCAGGCGCTGCTCTACGGCTTCAGGGTGCAGCCGCTCTTCGTGTGCCGCCGCCGGCCCTGCCCGCACCGCGTCGACTGCTTCGTGTCCCGCCCCACCGAGAAAACCGTCTTCATCCACTTCTACTTCGTGGTGGGGCTGGTCTCGGCGCTGCTCAGCCTGGCCGAGCTCGCCCACCTCCTGCGCAAGGGCCCCCCGGCGCGGCCCGGCTGCTGCGCCCGGCCACAGGAGCGGGGCCCGGCGCCCGGGCAGCCGGCGGGGGCTGCGGAGGAGAAGTGCTGTGTCCCCCCACGGGGGGACCTCACCGTGTAACCGGGCATGGGCTGCCACTGCTGCCACAAGCTGTGGCAATTCTCAGCCCGGCCGTGCCAGGGAAACCAGGCCAGGCCTTGCCAGGCCGTGCCCCGGTGTCCCCAGTGTCCCCTGGTTCCTGTTATGGGCGGTGGATGGGCCTCACCCGGCAGCTGCTGGAAAAAAAATATGGACAAAAGGAAGACAAACAGGTCCCATCCCTGTGCAGTGGCAGGGATGTGCCTTCCCACCCTGCCTGCCCCCAGCCCGGCACGAGGGGCCAGGGCTGTCCCCACACCCCCTGCTGGGGATGTCACAAATGCTCTGGGGCTGGCCCTGGGCATTGGAAGACACAACTGTGGCATCAGGATTGGGAAGGGCAGAGCTTTTGGGATGCTGGAGTGACCAGTAGGTTCTGCCCCAGCCCAGCCTCTGGGGATGGCCTGAATCAGGAGAGCAGATGGGGGGGTCCTGGGGTACCCTCCTGCAGCAAAGAACCCCCCCTCCAGCAGGACTCGGGGTGCCACAGCCTGACCATCTCCCCACCCCTGCAACCCAACCTCCCCCAGTACCCCACAAGAAGAACGAGCCAGGCACTAGAATAAATAAACTTTATTCTGGAGCCAGCCCCCACCCCATCCCCCCTCCCCTCCATCCTCCCCGTGCCGGCAGGGCCAGGCCCCCCCTCCCGACGAGGCCGGGGCTGGCACCGCCGTGTGCCCCCCCACAGCCCCCTCCCCACCTGGGGGGGCCGGGGCAGGGCCCGCCCAGTGCCCCCC
>JAYRBT010000081.1:1952174-1971811 GCA_036023395.1 Myiotriccus ornatus | reverse complement strand
AATCCACTAAAATCTCAACAACAACAAAAAAAAAAATTTAATAATAATAAACCGTGTGCCCCCCCCTCCCCCCTCCACAACCTCCCCCGGCAGCGCCCGCCGTGCCCCCTCCACCTGCACAGGCCTAAAAACCCCTCCAAACTTTTACAAAGGTTTTAAAACGTATTTATAGATATTTATAGATATTTATATATATATACTTTGCTTTCTTTTCTCTTTTAAATGACTCTGCTTCCTCGGCGTGCGGGGCTGGCTGGGCCACCCCCCCCACACACACACGGACGGCCGGGGCGGGGTGAGGTGGGGTGGGAAGTGGCTCGGTGGTCGCGATCCCGTGGGTGCTGGTGCTGGTGGGGCCAGGGCGTCCCCGGGGCCGCGGCCGAGGGTCCCCGCGCCCCTGAAATGTGACTCAACCAACGCGCTGGGCCCGGGGCTGGGGGGGGGGGGCTCCCAACGGGGGCCGCTCCGGCGCGGGGGCTGCCGAGGAGTCCGCCCCGCGGGGTGGGGGCTGCAGCCGGGCCGGGGCGCGGGGCCCCCGCCGTGTCCGGCCGTGCCGGGCTCTGTCCTGGCGCGCGCCGGGCGCGGGTCACGGCGAGTGCGTGGCCGGGCTGCTGCGGTTGGAGCTGGGCGAGAGGCTGGGGCTGCAGCTGCCCGGGGGGGGCCCCAGGCTGCCCCCGCGGGGGCCGCCCCCCTGCCCCCCCAGCGTGTCCATGCCCTCCGAGTTCTCCAGCATCTCCTGGATGAGTGGCGGCATCGAGCCCGGGATCTCCATCTTCAGCGTGATCACCCGCTCGGCGCCTGCGGGAGGGGCCGGGGTCAGCAGGGTGCTGCTGGCACCCCCGAACTGGCGCTGCCAAACCAGCACCCTTGGATCGGCACCCCAAAAACGGCACCCCCGAGACAGCGCCCTGAAATTGGCACCCCCCCGAAGGGGCGCCCAAAAACTGTCACGCCCAAACCGGCACCCAAAAGATTGGGACACCCAAACCGACACCCCCCCGACGGGCACCCCTCATCTGCACTGGTCCCCGGGTGCAGAGGACAAAGGACATGGTCCCTCCCCGTCATCTCTGGAATGTGCAGTGCTGGGGTTGTCCCCCTATTCTTCGTCCCCTCCAGAGGACGCTGACTGACCCAGACCCCCCAGCACCCCTGGGATGCTCCCCCGGGACCCAGTGCCACAGGAGTGGCCACCCCCTCCTCAGCCTCACCCTTGGCGCTGATGCTGCGCAGGTCCGTGATCTTCATGAGCATCTTGGGGAACATGTGGGGCTTGTTGGGCCTCCTCTTCCTCACGTAGATCTTCAGTGCCTCCAGCAGTGGTTCCTGCAGCTTGTCCACCTTGTCGGGCTGCTCCAGGTCCTGGCGGTCTGGGGAGTGGGGACACAGTGGTTAGAGGGTGGGGCAGCACATCCTGGCATCCCCCCTCGCCCCCAGACTCAGCCCAGCTCTTGTGGGGTCACCATTTGGGCTCCATATTGGGGTCTCCTTGCTCAGCCATCGGGGGAGGACAGGCCAGGGGCCCAGGCCAGCACCCACCTCCGCAGATGAGGCAGATGGCACTGAGCAGCCCCGTCTCGGCGTCGTCCATCTCCAGCGGCAGCAGCTGGTTGGCGAAGGCGAAGACCAGGTCGGTGAGGGGCCCGAACCCCGCGTTGTGCATCTGCGTGCGGTTCAGCGTCAGCCCGTCCGAGAAGGTCATGGTGTCCTGCTCCGGCGTGTAGCGCGTGCAGATCCGCAGGATCTGGCGGGGGGAGTAAAGGATGGGGGGCTCAGCCTGGTGTCCACTCCCCGTCCCCTCCCTGTCCCCGTCCCCGCGCTCACCAGGATGTCGAGGCAGGCAGCTTTGAGGAGGGTGATCTGGTCAGCGATGGTGAGCGTGGTGAAGCCGGGGAGCTGCTTGGCGAACTCCACCGTCTTGATGATGCACTTGGTGGACAACTCGCTGAACTTGTCCCACAGGTCGATGTCCAGGGACACCCGCTGCTCCGAGCTGTTGTTCTGCAGTGAGAGGTGGGGGGGTGAGGGCACGGAGGGGGTGCCACCCTCCCCAGCCCCCCCCGGACCCTCTGGGACTCCCTGACACTCACCGTAGTGTATTTGCCGAGCTGGCAGAGCGCGGGGAAGGTCTCCTGGTGGGCTTTGCGCACCTTCTCGATGAGCTCCTCCACCTCGGGGGTGATGATGTAGCTCTCCGAGCACTCCGGCTTGGGCACGTCCTTCTTCTTCTTGTTCCGGTCATTGCGGACGGCTGTGGGGACAGCAGGGTCAGGGTCACCTGTCCCCAAAGCCACCTAGCCCCTGCCCAGGATGGGGGGGTTCAGCCCCACCACGCTCTGTCCCCTCAAGGCAGGATGAGGACCTGCCACCAGCAATGGGCACAGCCGTGGTGGTAAGTGGCTAGTGGAGCCACCAGCCCCACGGAGTCCTTAAAACAACCCTCAAGTCATTAGGGGTAATTAGAGATGACTCCCCACCCCTGGGGGGGCCCACCCCCCTCACCACGGGGACGGTGCTCAGCTCTGCCCTGCTAAGCCAACACAGCAGAGAAGGACCCCAGGGACAGAAACGGCAGCTGAGCCATCACGCCGGGTGAGGGGCCCACGGAGGGGACCCCAGGGGTGGCAGCTGGGGAGGGGGTAGCAGCTGGGAGCAGCCCCGGCCCCAAGGGGCTCAGCCTCTGTGGGCTGGGGGGGCCAGGACCCCCCTTAGGTGCAGGGTGGGCCCCTGGGATGCTGAACCCCACCCCAGCAGTGCCCAGTCCCCCCAGCCTCTGCCAGCCCCTCCCGGGGGTCCCGGGCCCCCAGGGGCCGGCAGATGGGGCAGGACTCGCGGAGGCAGCTGCGCCCCTGCAGCCCAGGCCCCCGGGCACCCACCACGGGGGCACAGCCGGGCACCATGACAACTGCCAGCAGAGCCAGGAGGCCTCATCGGCATCATTTATCTCTGACACTATCCATCACGCGTTGCCCGGGCAACTGCCGAGCTGTGACACGATCCCAGGGGGTCCCCATCCACCCCCAGGGCCTCGCTGGGCACACGACGGGGGCTGCTGGGATGGCCCATCGCACCCGGAGCACCCCTGACCGGGACACCGGGCAGGGTGTCCCCAGCACTGTCCCATCACTGAGCCCATCCCCATCCCTGACTCCATCCCTGTCCCTGTCCATACTCACACTCCTTGGACATTCCGACTTCGAAGCACTTCTGGAGCCGGCAGTACTGGCACCGGTTGCGCGTCACCTTGTTGATGATGCAGTTCTTGTCCCGGTGGCACGTGTACACCATGTTCTTCTGGATGCTGCGGCGGAAGAAGCCCTGGGGACCCCAAACGCCCCGGTCAGCGCCCGGCACGGGGATCCCGGGCACCCCAGGGAGCTGTGGGGACTGTGGGGACAGTGGAGACAGGGGCAGCACTCACCTTGCAGCCCTCGCAGGCGCTCACCCCATAGTGGTACCCCGAGGACTTGTCCTGGCACACAAAGCAGGGCTTGTAGATGCGGGGCAGGGGCGGGGGCGAGGGGGGGCTGGGCACGATCTCCTCCGAGCTGGTGCTCTGCGTCTCCACCGCTGTGGGGGAAAAGGGTGGCACTCAGGGCACGGAGCCCCCGCCAGGAAGGGACCCCCTGCCCCGCACCCCAGGGGTATCCCCAGGCTCCGGGGGGTCCCGGCAGCCCCGGCCCCGCGCTGCCCACCCCGGCCCCGGCGCCAGGTCGAGCGGGGCCAGCGGGGAAGAGGACGCGAGCTGGGAAGATGCAACGTGACATTTCCAGGTCACGGAGACGATGTGGAATTCAGGCAGACAAAAACAAAAAAAAAAAGAGAAAAAAAAAAGGGGGGAAAAAAAGCAAAGAAAAGGCCTGGGATCCCAGGAGCACCCGGTCTGGGTGCTGCCGGCAGATGGGGGGACAGAGGGGTGAAGGGCTGGCACCGGGGTGAGGGGGGCTCAGTGCCACACACCCCCTCACACATGTGGCCACATGTACAGTGTGCCCCACCCTACATACCAGGTGACCCCCACAGCAAAAATATGGCCCCCCAGGAGGGGACAGGCATGGTGACACCCAGCTGGCATCCCACAGTCCCCTGGAAGGGGACACCCCTGAGGACAGCCCCTGGCCACCATCTGCTACAATGGACTTGTGAGCATGGGGGTGCCCCTGCACCCCAAAACCTCGTGGGACATTCCTGCCCCCTCTTCCTGCACCCCAAAAGCTTTGTGGGATGACCCAGCTCCCTCCTGCCTCACAGGAACACCCCTGTCCTCCAGGATCCCCCAGGAGGTGCCGAAACCCCCCAGGTCAAGCCCCGTTCCCCATCCTGGTGCACCCCCAGTACTGGGGGGGTGGGGGCTCAACACAATCAGGGTGCAGCCCCTGGCACTAGGGGGGCTCAACACCATCAGGGTGCACTCCCAGCACTTGGGGGGCTCAGCACGGTCAGAGTGCAGCCCCTGGCACTGGGGGAGGGGGTCTCAGCACAGTCGGGGTGTCCCCCACAGCACGAGGCACAGCCAGGCAGGGGTTAAAGAGCTCCCCGGCTGCTCCGGGATGTTTGCGAATGTTTTTCTGCAGCGGAGCCAAGCGAACCAGTCAAACAGGATATTAAAGGCCGGGCCCGGCGGGGGAGCCCGGGCCCCCCCCCAGCTCTGCCGGCCCCTGCACCCCAAAAAGGGCCCCACGGCCGCCTGAGTCCCCCCAGGGCCAGGGAGCTGCGGGGAGGCCCGGCCAGAGACACCCACCCCGGAGAAGGGGTCCCAGTGGGGCGGGGGACCCGGGGGGGGTGATGGGCGAGAGGTGGGGGTCCCCAGCCGGGCTGTGCCAACAGCCCCTCGCCGAAGGCCAGGGATGTGGATGGGGCCAGGGAGGAGACAACGGGACAAAGCCACCCCTGGCACTTGTCCCCAGGCTCCAGCAGGGAGGGGCGAGCGCGTGGGGTGTGACAGGAGTGTGCAGGGCACGAGGGGAGCGTGAGGGGTGGGATACGTGGGCACGGAGGGGAGTGTGAGCGCGTGGGGTGGGATATGAGTGCGTGGGGTGGGATTCAAGTGCGTGGGGTGGGATATGAGCGCGCAGGGTGGGAGGGGGTGTGCGGGGTGGGACACTGGGCGCGGGGGCGAGCGCGCCGGGCAGAGCTCCCGGGCGGCGCTGAATAAATCACCGCTGCCACTCGAGGGAGCGGAGCCATTAAAGTGACTGAGCGAACGTCGTCTATAATTTATCGCCTCTTTTATATAATTTAAGAACTTCCTCGTGGAGAGCTGCACTCACAAAACGCGGATTTGACAAGATTTTGATGTGCTCGGTGCAGAGAGGGGGAGGAGACCCGGCTCCCCCCGCGTCCCTGCGCTGGCGGAGCTGCGCCAGCACCCCGGGAATCCCCTGCCACCCCCGGCACCGGCAAAGGGACTGCGGTGCCACCACGGAGGGGACACGGACACAGGCGCAGCCGCCAGCCCGACCAGCTCCCCGGGAGCCGCTCACAGTGGGATCAGGCCCGGGTGCCCTTCGCGCCCTGGGGAGGGCACGGAGCAGCACCCAAAGGTGCTGAGCGGGCAGGATGGGTGCAAACCTCCCCCGCTCCCGCGGGGCTCGGTGAGGGGGGTGCAGCTGGGGACACGGGGGACCTCATTGCCCAGGCTCGCCCCCTCCCCCAGCCCGCTCCCCCCGCAGCAGGGGGGACCCCGGCGTCCCCCCCCCGGCCGCGGCCGCGGAGCCCGGCTCCAGCTGCAGACCCGATGCTGCGGCTCCGCCGGATCCCGGGTGAACGCGCCGCCCCCGCCCGCGGCCCCGCCGGCTGCTTCCTGCCCGCGCCGGGGGGACCCCGGGGCACCCCGACACCCGCACCCCCGCCCTGGCGTGGGAAAGCGCCCGCGGGGACACCCCGCGTGCCAGCGCCCACGGGGACACCCGGCCCGGCCTGCTGCCACCCCCGCCGGCACCCGGCCACGGCTCCGGGACAGACCGCGGCAGGCAGAGCGGGGGGACGGGGGCAAAGCCCACCCGAGGGTCGCAGCGGGGGTCACCGGGGGTCCCCCACAGGCCCGGTGCGGTGGCAGTGCCGTGCCAGGGATCACAGCCCCCCACAGGAGGGAGGGCGCCCACCCAGAGCTTCCCTGCGGATGAGGATCCCACGTGCCCCAGATTCCTGCGCCTCTGCAGGAGAAGGGGGAGGGAAGAGGGTCCCGGGAGCTCCGAGCCGTGGGGCGCCCTACTGCGTGGGGGTGCCTGGTCCTGCCCATGTCCACCCGTCACTGCCTGGTCCCCAGGGGACACCCCGCCCAGAATACGGGCTCTGACCCCCCACCAGCACCAGGGCCTGGGCTCCCCAAACCCCAGACACACCCATCTGTGGCCCACAGCTCCTGTGAGGCCATGTGAGGCCACCCTGTGCCCAGAAGGGTGGTGCCACGCACAATCCAACCCACGTATCCTCCAAAACCCCCACAGCACCCCAAACCCCTCCCTGCAGCACATAACCCCCCATGGGCAGGGGGTGCCTACTGCCTCGGTGGGCTCCCACAAGCCCCTCCGCTGCCCTCGTGCTTCGGTTTCCCTGGTCGTGGTGTGGCCCCTGCCCTGCTGGCGTGGGTGGGTGGTCTCCCCGTGCCCTCCAGGGCAGCTCTGGCCCCCCGTGCCAGCACGGCGATGTCCCACCGGGCAGGGCAGGGCAGGGCCACGCCGGGCCAGCTGCCAGCGCCGCGGGGCCAGCGGGCACAGCCACGGCCGCCCCGACAGCACCGAGCCCCGTCGCGGGCTGTGGCACCCCTGGGGCTGGGGAGACACGGCACCTCATGTGATGTCGGGCACGGGGCACCCTGCCAGGGAGTCCCGCCAGCGCCCGCTGCCCACGCACCCGCCAGGTCACGGCCACCGTGACCAGGGCCCCGAGGTGCCCCGGCCTGGGCAGGGGACCCATGTCCACCCAGCGCCGCGGCCCACGCGGAGGAGGCTCCAGACTGGGATAGGGGGGGTGGGTGGGCACGAAGAGGGCACAACAGCCCCCAGCTACCCCACTCAGGACAGTCGGAGCCAGGGGGCCCTGCGCTAAGGGGTGGCACTGGAGCCCAGGACCCCCCTGCCCACCCTGGCTGCGTGGGGGCTCGGAGGCAGCCCCCCCCCTTCACAGAGGCAGCGGGAGCCCCCGCGTGTCCCCGGCGCAGACAAAGGCCCTTCGGCCGCGCTCGGTGCCACGCAAAGGTCGAGCGGCCCCAAGACAATGGGGGGAGCGAGACGGGGGGGCCACGGCCGCGCTCCCCCCGCGCAGCGCCGGCCACGGGCACCCCACGATGGGCCTCCCGCGATGGACTCACCCCCCCCGCCCTTATCGGGGTGAGAGTCGCACGGAGCAGGACTTTCTTTCCCCAGGCCATTGTGGTGGCCCCTGAGTGCCAGGGCAGCGGCTGCCCACTGTGGGGGCACGGGACCCCCTCCGTCCCCCCCAAGCGCCACTCGCCCTCCGCGCCGTGGGCACAAAGCACAGCAGGGCCCCACATTCCCCATGCCGGGGGGAGTCCCCGGGCTGGCCAGCACTCAGGGTGCGCTGCCCGTGTGCCCTCCGCTGCCCACCCCGGTCCGGCAGTGTCCCCACGCTTCCCGTGCCCCACCTCTGCACAGAGCACGGAGTGGGGGGACCAAAGGGGGACACTTGGCCTAACCCCCCAGCGGAAACAGGACTGGCCGGGCCCCACATCCACACCCAGGACTCCCCGGCGCAGGGGGACCCCCCTCCCGATCCTCGGCAGGGAGGGGAGGCCAGGCTGGGGCTCCCCCTCGCCTGAGCAGCAGCGGCGGCTCCGTCTGTAGTTAATTGGATTTTCCCAGAGCCTTTATCAGGAGGGAACGAAATTCCCGGCGGAGACGGCGCTGCCCGGACCCCGCTGCGGGAAGCGAGGGCCACCCCCCGGTCCCCCCCCCTCACCGGACTCGGCCCCGGTGTCCCGAATCCCCCCGAAATGAGGACGGGGGTGTTTAAGGAGCCCGGCGGCATCTGCGCAAGGAGCGGGTGGGGAGGGGGCTGAGGTGGGGGGGGGGGGAATGAGCCCGGCACCCTCCTAAGACCAGCACCCAACTCAGCCCCCCGCACCCAGCCCCGCAGCCCGCACCCAGCCCCGCAGTCCCGTTCCTCCCCCACCCCGGGTTTCGGGGCCGCTCCCCCCGGCCCGATGCGGCGGCGAGGGGGGCCCGCCCGCCCCCGGCGCGCAGGTACCTACAGCGGCCGGAGCTGCTCCAGGGCGGGGGGCGGCGGGGGGGGCAGCCCCGGGGGCCCGGCCCGTAGAAATCCATGCGGAGGAAGGGGCCGGGGGGCAGCCCCGCCACCGCCGCGCCCTCGTACATGGCCCCGGGGCGGCGGGGGCGGCTCCCCCGGCCGGGGCGGCCCCGGGCGGTCAGTGCCCCCCCCCGCGCCCCCGGGGCGCCCCGCGCCGCGCGTCCATCGCCCCGCGGAGCGGCCCCGCCGCTCGCTCCGCGCCCGGGCGGCGGGCGGAGGAGGAGGAGGAGGAGGAGAGGGAGGAGGCGAGGGAGGAGGAGGAGGCAGGGGGAGGGGAGGAAGGCGCAGCCCCGCCGGCTCTGCGGCTCCGCCAGCCCCGGTCCCTCCCGGCACCCGCCGCCTCCCCGCGCTTAACCCGCTCCGCGCCGCGGGGCCGCCCCGGCGCCCGCACGGGAAGGGACACGGACACGGACACGCGGGGGCGGGAACACGGACACGCAGAGGGCCCGGACATGAAGTGGGGGCTCGGACGCGCGGGGGGGGGTGACGGACACACGTGGGGACACGGACACGCAGGAGGAAACGGACACAGGGGGACACGGACACGAGGGGGCAGCGCCACGCGGGAGAGGGACGGGGAGGGGCTCACGGAAGGGCGGAGGGGGGCTCAGGGGCTGCCCGATGGAGCAGGGCGGGGGATGGGGGTCCCGGGGGGGTCCCGGGGGCTGCCCGGCAGCCGCGGCTCATTTGCCTAATGGGATGCGGGTGAACTGCGGGTGAACCCGTGGGAAGGGCTCACCTCGGCCTGACCCCCGGCCCCCCCCCAGCGAGGGGGATGTGTGTCTGTGTACATGCGTGTGCATGTGTGTTCACGCATGTTCTCACTGCCTGACGCGTGTTTGCATCCCCACTGCAGCGGGGCCACGTGCATTCCCGCTCCACGGGTGCGCGGGGAGGTGCGTGTGCACGCCTCAGCCCATGGCACACACATGTGCGCAAACCTGCACATACATGTACATGTGTGCAACACCTTGTCCCACTGAGCACGGGAGCAGCTAGGCCTGTGAACACACATGTGTGGGTGTGTGTGTGTATCTGCGTGTGTTGCATGTGACCCGTGCAGGCAGAGCACCACGTGCCACTACGCTGGCCCTGCTGGAGGTGACACCCCGAACCCAGGGACCCCCAAGCGGTGACACCGCTGCCTGCACAGACCAGGGACAGTCACACGCCAAGGACAGGCCCTGAGGGTGCCACTTCCCGCTGCAGCGGTGGCAGTGGTGACCCCCCGCTCCAGGGCGGGAACATGGCCTCTGCCACACCACGGCCACCACACTGTCCACCCAGGGGTGCCCTTGGAGGGAGAGGGGCCCCTTGGAACCCCCACAGGCCATGGGCAGGAGGAGCACATGTGTGTGCACGGCTGGACACGGGTGGGAGGATGTGGGCCCTGCACAGGGACATGCGTCAGGCAGGGAGTGTGCATGGGATGTGCGTGTGTGCGTGGGCACACCAGTGAGCACACACATGGCATTGTATGCACAAACACCCCCCCATGACAGCGCACACACGCTCCTGATGCCGCGTGAGGCTGCGTCTGTGTGCGTGTATGGCTGCGCACACGTGTGCCATGTGCGTGCATCTGTGCGTCCATGTGTGTGTGTGTCCGTGTCGGTATGTCCGTGTCTGTATGTCCATGTCTGTATGTCCGTGTCGGTATGTCCATGTGTGTGTCCGTGTCGGTATGTCCGTGTCTGTATGTCCATGTGTGTGTCCGTGTCTGTGTGTCCGTGTCTGTGTGTCCGTGTCTGTGTGTCCGTGTCTGTGTGTCCGTGTCTGTGTGTCCGTGTGTGCGTGCGGGGCCGCGCAGCGCGGCAGCGCCTGTTTAAATAATAATGGCAAGCCGGGCTTTGCTTAGCCAGCAGGTTTCGAACAAAAGCCCAGCGCTGCTCCAACTTCCTGCAGCGAACATGACAAATGTCTGCTCTGACTCATTTACCAGCGCTGGAAAGAATGTGCCTGCGACGGAGGGGACGGCAGAGGGGACGGAGGGGACGGCGCAGGGGACGCGGGCGGTGGCACCGCGCCCGGGCCGTGCCCGCACATCGGCGGCCGCCCCGACGGGCAGCGCTTCCCAGCCCGCAGTGCTTCCTGCACCGCTTCCCACATCCCTTCCCGGCCCGCATCCCTTCCAGTCCCGCGTCGGCGGCAACAGGAAGAAACAGAGATTGAAAAAAAAAAACAAAAAAAAAACCCAAAACCTTAATTCCAGAGCCAAGAGGAACTGGGCGAGGGGACACCCCGCACGCAGCCCTGCGGTGTGAGGGGAACGGGGACACCCCGCCCTGAGCCACATCCCACCAGAGGCCTGGGACACCGAAATGGGCCCCCCCAGCAGCACTCCCAGCCCCTCATCCTCCTGGCCCCCTTCCCAGGATGATGCTTTGAGGGGACACAAGATGCCCCCAAAAGCACGATGGAAACGCAACCCCTACAGCCCATGGGGATCCCACAGGGACCCCGCCATGCCCAGAGGGGGTGGCTTTGGGAGGGCAGGGTCACACCCCCATGGACAGGGATGCCTGGGACCCCCACAAAACCCACCCCCAGCTCAGCCCTGGGGTATGGGGTGTTGGCCGCGGCCCCTTCCCCCATCGCCACGCCGGCACCTCGGGGCCCCGCAGCCCCCCGCAGCCCCCCTCTCACCCGCCCACTTCAAAAGACCCCATTTATCCCCTTCAGCCGCTTTTGAGCCCGGCAAATTCCCGGCTGGAGCAGGCGGCTCCCCCCGGCCCCTGACAGTGATAGAGAACCTCCGCCTAATGGGCTTTCCCAGGCCGGGGGCCCAGCGCCTCATCAATCTTCCGGGGGCAGGGATGGGGGGGCCGGGGGTCCCCAGCACCGCACCCCGCGGGGCTCCCCGGCCCCTGCCCCGAGCGGGGCCCCGCAGCCCCACGGACCGCCCTCCCCGTGGGCCCCGGCCTTCAGGGAGCACGTTTTGCTCATTAATTTTTAAAAATTAATTAATTACGGGGCGCTGCGGGGGAGCGGCTGCGGCGCGGAGGAAACCGGAGCCAGCGGGTAGGGTGACAGGCCAGCCCGGGCGTGGGGCCCCCCGTCCCGGCAGCCCAGAGTGGGGCCGAGGGGGGGGCCTGGCTGCAGAGGGGGCTGGGCTGGGGTCCCGCTTCCCACAGCCTGGGAACCAGGGCGAGGGAGGGTCCGAGGGGGAGCTGCACAGGGAGCCCCTCGTGGTCCCGCCAAGATCCACCATGGGCCAGCACTGGGCAAGGGGAGAGGACCCCCAGGGACAGCCAAGTGACACTGTGCCCCCAGGGACAGGGATGAGGGCACAGGCACAGCCCTGGCACTGCCACATGCACTGACACGCATGTACACACCTGGCACGGGAACATGAGTGACGCTGCACTGTGTGTGGTGCTAACACACCGGCACAGCGGGCACTGACACATGACACACATGACACAGGAGTGCACACCCCACACAGCCCCAGCTGTGCACACACACACACACACCAGCACTGCCGGCAGCACACGGTGCCACAGAAACGCAGCTCCACGCACAGTCATCCACCCCACAGCGGGCACACACATGCACACCCCTCAGGTGAGCACACACGTGCCCACGTGCAGCTCCCAACCCACCAGACCCCTGTCTCTGGGTACGCTCTGAGGTACCCAGTCGAACCTTGGGGGGAACAGCACCCCCAGGACGGCCCAGTCAGATGGGCCCCGGGGCCGAGCAGCTGCAGCACATCTGGCGAGGGTGGGCCAGTGGCGGGGCCGGACATGTGTGAGGAGGGGGTGGAGGCACCGGGCCCCCGCCACAGCCCTCCCAGGCGGGACACAGACACCAGCACTTCCCCCGCCAGCCGCAGCACCAGGAGCGAGAGCAGTGGCACTACGGGACACCCCAATACTGCAGGACCTACACAAACGTGTCATCGGCCAGGCTGTGTGGGTGCTACAGGGGGGGCAGACACAGTGTCCCCACACTCTGCACCTCCTCAGGACCCCGGGCACCCAGTGGAGGACAACGGGAAACTGAGGCACGGTTCACCCGCCAGCCATCGGCCCCAGGGCACCCTCCAGCCCTGCCTGTGGCCTTGTCCCCAGTGTCAGGGAAGGGGGGGGACACAGGCGGCCCCCCCAGCCTGTTCCCACACGCTGGGAATGGCCCCAGAGCCAGCGCGGGGGAGTGGCCCCACCCGTCGACACCCAGTCGCTGAACTGGTCCCACTGGGTCCCACCGCCGCCGGGGCGGCTCCGGCGGGGGACAGCACCCAAGGCTGGCCCTGCCCGGACCTGCACCGGCCCCCGGGGCCAAGGACGGGCCGGTGGGGGGGCCCCGCCACACCCCAACCCACGGGGTTCTCCCCGACAGCGGGCGCCGCGGGGCACTCAATGCCACATGGCTCGGGAACAGGCACGGGCACCCACTCACTGCGGGCCGCGGTGGGAAGGGTCCGGCAGCCACCCCATGGCACCCAAGGGAGCGTCCAGGGAAACTGAGGCACGCCGAGGGGTGCTCGTTCAGGGGGACCCCGGGCGGAAGGCCACCTCCAGCGGCTCCCAGCTGCCGGCGCAGCGGGCGGTGATTACCAGGGCCGTGATGGACGACCCTGTCACGGGGAAATGGAATCGGGAGCAGCCGCGATGATGATCGCCTTCATCGCCTCCCCCACGGCGGCCCCCGGCGAACAAAGAGCCACCGCGGGGACACAGCACCCACCGAGCCCCCCCGGCACCCGGCCTGGCCGCGGCGGGGCTGGGGACACCCTGACAAGGGCCCGCGGGGCTGTTCATAACCGGGGTATAACACGACCACTAACGAAGGTGGCCGTGCCACCACAATTAATGACACACACCCCGGCAGGGCCAACGCCCCCTCCCCACCTCAGCTTCCCCAGGCGCACTCACGGGGACGCACAGGGAGAAGCATCCAGAGTTTGCGTCACGGAGCTGGTGCATCCCAAACACAGATCCCCACGGGCGTGGCTGAGAGCAGGGAGACCCCCTCACTGGTGCCACCACCCCAGGACAGGTCACGGACCAGTGCTGGAGCAGCAGCCTGGGATAGGCACCCGCAGCTCATGCTGGGGACAGACCCTGGCACAGAGGGGTCCCCACATGCCCCCCCAGCCCTGGGGGCCCCACCAACACCCCCCGAGGCCGCAGTACTCACTGGCAGGTGACGGGGTGCTGTATCCACTGACGGGGAGCTGGTGCTGGATGCCGGCCAAGGTGCTGGGGGGCGAGAGCCCCCCCAGCATGTGCGGGAAGAAGAAGGCGTAGGGGGGCACGGGGTAGCCATTGAGGTGCCCCCCGCCCGGCGTGGGGCAGGAGCTGCTGTTGCTGGCCATGGAGGGGGTCTCTGGTGCCGGGGGGCTCTCAGGTGCGGGGGGCGGGGGGCGAGCAGAGCATGGGGCCCGCGGGTGCCCCGCTGCCGGGCTGGCCTCGCTGGTGACGCTGGTCCTGCGGCGCTGCGGGGGGAACAGAGAGGGGGGTTAGCAGAGAGGCTGGGACCCCAGAGCCCCACCCCACGGGGGCACCCACCATCCGCGCCTCAGTTCCTCCGGCCCCCCCAGGTCCACATCCCCTCCCGGCCCCAGGAGGGCGCAGCCGGCCAGGCCCAGGGCTCCCCGCGGGATTAACGCCGATCCCTCCGATTAACGACACCGGGACGGCGGCACCGGCAGGCGCAGCTCGCTAATCCCAGCTTAGCGGCGAGGGGGGGGGATGAGGGGACGGTGTGGGGACGGCCTGGGGACACTGCGGCCCCACAGAGCACCCTCTCCAGCCAGCGGCCACACCGCGGCCCCAAACCTGATGCCCCAGGGCCGGCATGGGAGCAGGGGCACAGGACGGGTCCCAGGGGGCAGCACCCCGTGCCCCAGCCCGGGGGGCTGCGAGGCAGCTGGGGGCAGGGGGGGCACACGGGCACAGCGGGGTCCCCTGAGGACAGCGGCTCTGCTCCAGCCTGGCTCTGCCGTCACGGCCACACGCCCGCCCCGGCTCCGCTCCCCCCACGCCTGCGCCGAGCGCGAGGGGGCTCAGCCGCCCGGCCTCGGGCAGGAGGGGGCTCAGCCCCCCCAGAACAGCACCGGGGGGCTCAGACCGGCCGCCCCCTGCAGGGCAGGGCTCTGCCCGTCGCGGCGCAGCCCCCGCCCCGTGCCATGTGCCAGGCCGTGCCGTGTGCTGGCAGCTCCCACGCCAGGCCAGCGGGCACGGACCCCTCGGCCCAGGCCGGGCGGGGGGCGGTGGGGAGGGGGGCGCGGGGCTTTCACAATCCCGGGCTGGCTGTTTATTTAAGAGCTGGCGCGGGGCCCGGCGGGGGCTGTTTATTTGCCGAGAGCGCTGGCTCCCGGCCCCGCGGAGGCGGAAAAGGATCCAGAGGAACAAGGCTGGGCCGCCCGGCGAGGCGCTGGGGAGGGGCCGGGATGGGCATGGCCCTGCCCGCCCCCCCAGCACCCAGCTGGGTGCACCCACTGGAGGCAGGACCCCCGTTCTCCCAGCTCACACCAGCACGGCCCATGCCACCGTCCCGGTGCTGCCCTCCACCCGTGGGGAGCACCCATGAGGAGACCCACGGTCCAGCCATCCTCAGGGAGAGCATCCAGCAGCTGCTGGGTGGGGGATCACGTCCTGCCCAGCCCCGGCTGTCCCGGTGCATGCGGGATTCCCATGGGCATCACCGGGGCACGGTGCCGGATGCCGGATCAGCATTTGCCCAGGGACAGCCCCCGCATGGGGTCCCCCCAGGGCAGTGCAGGGACCCCGGTCTGTGGTGTGGGGGGCTGCCTGTGGCCCCCCCGGTCAGGCCATGGCCCCCAAGTCGTGCTGGCCGAGGGGAGCCCAGGGAGGGAGGCGCGGGAAGAACTGTTTATGTCTGCTGGTGCCAAGTGCTCGCCAGGCACCACGCCAGCCGTGCCGGGGCCCAATTACTCAACCCACTCTGGCCCCCCCGCACGCTGCCGGCCTGGGACCGAGCGAGGCCAACGCCACCAGGCTGGTCACTGTGCACCCCAACCCAGCCAGAGGCCCCCCAGCCCCTTCCCAATGCTCCACAGGACCAGCAGTGGCCAGGAGAGTCCAGGGATCCTGGCCAGTCCCGCTCCTGTGGGTCCTGGTGGGCAGGAGGAGCTGTCGCCCATGGGAGCTCCCACGGGACCACGTGCCGGCACTGGCCCCGGCACATGGCTGTGTCCCAACTGGGGGTCCTGGGTGCTCCAAATGGAGGTCCTGGGTGTCCTGGCCAAGCTGTGTTCCCAGAGCCCCCCAGAGCTGGGGGCCAGGGGCCGTGCAGCCCCTCGGCAGGGCCCACGCTCAGCCGCCCCGACGCCTTTTCCTCCAGTCCCTGCAGGAGCTGGACGGGGCCCGGAGCTTCCTGGAATCCAGAGTCTCGTTCCAGCCCCGTGGAAAACGCTGCCGCGGGGCCCGGGCCAAATCCAGCCACGAGGAACCTCCCGCCCAGGCCGGGGGTGGCCCCCGGGAGCGGACGGATGGACGGACGGACACGCAGACCAGAGCCATTCCCAGGGCTGGCAGCAACGCAGCTCAAGGGGGGCACAGCCTGGGGAGGACATGGCCAGGGGACACGGCCAGGGGGGCCACCATCCCGCCATGACCCCAAAGAGGGCACAAAGCCCACCGTGCACACCCTGACAGGCCATGAAGCCCTGGCACAGCCCCTCAAGTGACCCCTTCCAAAAAGGCAGCCCCCCAACAGTGACCCCCATGGACCCCCCCAGGCTGGGTTCAGTGCCCACAGCCCCATCCTGCTCCCCTCCCATCCGGCACGGCCAAGGCCAACCGCAGAGGGACCGAGACGGCACCACGACACCCCCTCCCCATGATCACCCCAGCCAGCTGCACCCCGTCCCACCCACGGGCTCCCTGAAGCTCCCCCCGTGCAGGCAGCACCCCCAGCCCCAGTGCCCACGTCACACCCCCAAACCCAGACGCGCTTCCTGCCGGGGCACACGGCGATGGCAGCGGATGTGACACGCCGGTGAGCGGGGGCACCGCCCTGGCCCCCCCGGCAGAGGGGGGCAAGTGGAGCTGGGGGGGCGATTGGGGGTGCCTGGCAGGGCAGTGGGCAGCAACCCAGCCCTTCCTGTCACGCCGGCGGGCACCGCGCTCCCGACCGCAGCTTCCTCTTGCCACTCTCGATTCCCAGGAGGATAGGTTTCAGTTCAGCCCTGGCCCAGTTGCCACAGCCCCCTGTCACCCCAGAGCCTGTCACCCTGTTGACCTGCCACTTCATTTCCCCAGTCCCTCGTCCCTGCTGCCACCACGGTGTCTACCACCCCAGCATCCTGCACTCCCCACGTCTGGCAGGGGCTGCTGCCCACGTCCCCTGTCCTCACCGGGACAGGCGACAGGGACCTCCCAGTGCCAGGCTGCCCCCAGGGAGTGTGTGGAGAGGCAGAGGTGCCGTGCTGGGCTGGGGGGGCACGGGGTGGCAGCCCCCGGGCAGGGCAGGAAGCGCCCGCGGAGCCGCTGCGGTCGCAGCCTGCGGTTTCCTCGCTGCCGGCAGAGCCAGCCCGGGGTGGCCTCGCACGCGAGGCCAAACACCCCGCTGGCCCCGCAGCCCCCCCCGCCGCCACTGCCCCCCCCCAGCACAGCCAGCACCGTGCACGGGGGGTGAGGTGCCCCCCTGGCAGGGCCGCTGAGTGAGACCCCCTCCCCATATCCCCAAAGCTCTCAACCGTGAGTCACCGTCACGTTTCTCACGTCCCCGGGCAGGCGTGAATCATGCCCAGCCTGCGGCACGGCCAGAGCCAGCGGCACACACTCGGCCAGGCAGCCTGTGCCGGAGTCAGGGCTGCTGGGACCTGGGAATCTGGGAGTGCTGGGGACAGTGCAGACGCCAGGACGTGGATCCCGCTGCTCCCCAGGGGCAGCGGCACATCCAGGGGCTCACTCAGCCCCACCACAGGTCCCTGCGCAGCACTGGTGACACCCTGCGGGCCAGTCACCACCCAAAATAGGCCACTGCTGCCCCCTGAGCATGGACACGAGGCCAGGGACCCCACTGTGGCCCACGGGGATGGTGTCTATGCCAACAGGGGTGATGCCCACACTGGCCTCCCCACCCCATGGGGGCACACAGGCACCTCGAGGTGTGGCTGCAGGCCCCGGGCCGTAGGTCCTCACCCCAGCACCCCAAATCCCGCTGCTGCCGGGAGCCACACACTGAAATTCCACCTGTCGCAGCCGGGCCGACTCCGGTTACGCCGGGAACGCGCCACTCCAGTTACACCTCCCGCACCCACCGCCAGACGCGCCATTCTTCTGCGGGAACAGGTGCCCCGGCCCCTGCCGCGGCCCCCGGGACAGCCATGGCTGTGCCAGGCCACCACCGGCACCGCTCAGGCCTGGCTGTGCCACGGGTGCTGTGGGAGGTGCCAGTCCCAAAGGTCCAGCGGTGTCCGGGCCAGTCCCCCCTCACCAGCCCCTCACACTGCGGGATGGCCCCGCAGTACCCTGGGGACCCTCACTCACACCCACCACTGCCCGCCCATGAGGGGACACCCCCAGGCCCAGCCCAATCCCCACCCCTGCATCCCAGCCGTCAGGATGAGTGCAGCGATCTGCAGGCCCAGGGATCCCGGGGTGCCCTATCCCAGGATGTCCCGGGGTATCCCATCCCGGTCCCCTGCGGGCTCCTGGGAAGCAGGGGGATGGTGTCCTGGCAGCCGCCCGCGGCAGCCCCGGTTGTTTTTAGCCGAGGCTGCGGCGGCAGCCGGCGCCCTGGGAATGGCGTGCCGGGAACAGCGCGGCCCCAGACAGCCCTCGCTGGCTCGGCGACAGCCGGCAGACAAGTGCAGCTGGCACGGGGCCGCTCGGGACACGGCGCGGGGGACCCGGCGGACAGGCGGCCGCGCGACCCCCGGACACCGGGATTCGGTGGCACCGTGCCCCCGGCCTGGGCAGGCTCCTGGGAGCCAGGACCTGGAGTACCTGGGGGGGCCAAACCGCCCCTGTGCCGCAGCCACCGCGACCCGCCGCGTCGCGCCCGGGCTGGCCGCAGGCGGGCGTGCGGCCGTGTGCCACGGCCACGTCCCCTCGCCTTGTCCCCTGTCACAGCCTGGCGGCCGGGGCTCAGCGGGGACAGCGGAGGCCACGGCGGGCGCACGCGGCCCCTCGCCGGGCCCTGCCACGAGCCACCCCCCGCTAAGCCGCCTCCAGCCGCAGGGAGATTAACCCATTTTCCGTAATCAGCACATGTGTCAACGCAGATATGATCGCACCCCCCCCGCGCCCGCCGCGGCCCCCCCCGGGGCTGGCACTGCCAGGGGGCCCTGCGGCACAGGGTGTCCCATGGCGTGGGGCACCTCGGCTCTCCAGGCACGCACCGTGGAGGACGCACGGCTCTGCCAGCCCTGACGTGCTGCAGCAGCACCCCAAAGAGGGCTGGGGGACCCCAAGGCCCAGTGACCCCCTCGGCGGCAGCGCTGGCATCGGCGCTGGGCATCGCCAGGACAGTGGCTCAGGGCACGCATGGCCGGCGCAGCTGAGTGTGGCACGTTGTCACGCCAGAACCTCCTGGATATAAATAGATCCGGAGAGGCGGGATGGTGAATCCCAGCGCCGCAGGGCAGGCGGTGGCGGTGGCACCGGCCGTCCCCAGGCTCCGCGGCCACGGGGACAGAGCGCAGGGACGCGGCAGGTGTGTGAGGACAGCTGGGCATCCCTGTGGGATGGGGCAGCCACAGGCACCGGGCAGAGCCAGATGGGGCACAGGGCACTGCCCTGCTCCTGCAATCCCGCTGGCAGTGGTCGTGTCACCGTGTCACCTGGGGGGGCTGCGAGCGGTGGGCGCTGGACACCCACCAGAGCGCCCCTGGGCATCCCCAGCGCCGGCACCCACGGGAGCAGGCGCGTCCCGCGCCGCAGCAAGGTCACCCCCAAGGGCAGGGTGGGGGCCCACGGGTGACATATGGCCCGGGAGCGGTGGCCGCGGGGCCGCTAAGCCACCGAGCCGTCACCCGCTAATCCCGGCGCGGGGCCGGCGGCGGGTGCCGCACCCGGAGCCTCCAGCCGGTGCCTGCCCGGCACCCCGTGGCGGGAGGGGGACCGGCGTGGCGTGGGGAACCCCCCGCATCGCCCCAGCACCCGCCGCGCTGCGGGGCGGCCCCGCCACCAACGGGGTCAAAGGTCAGAGACACAGATTTGGGGGGCAAGGGCACAGATTTGGCTCTGCCCCGGCACACCCGCGGCCCGGCGCGCTGCTGCCCGTACCCCGGGGGGAGGGGGGGGATCCCCCCGCTGAGCCCCCGGGGGGCAACACCCCCCACCCTCCCACCCCCCCACCCCCCGCGGGGGCTCGGGCGGCCCCCGGGGCAGCAGCCGCGGCGGGGGAGGCGGCGGCGGGCGGTCCCCCCCCCCCACACCCCGGGCCCCGCC
>JAYRBT010000081.1:1931553-1943423 GCA_036023395.1 Myiotriccus ornatus | reverse complement strand
CAGCACCCCCCCAAGAGACAAGAGTGGTGCCTGGGTACCCCCCCTTCTCCAGCAGCCCCCTAGACAGTGCCCTTGACATCATTTCTCACTTTATTACTTTTATTTAAATGCAATTTCCAGCTCCTCCAATTCCCTCTGTTCCCTCTTAGGAGGGTCCCTCGCTTCGGGAGGGGCAGAACCGTCTTGACCCTTTATGTGACCCAAAGGGCAGCGCTGGGGGGGCTCATCCTCCAGAGAACCCCCCCAAACACCCCTCACCCTTCACACGCATTGCTCCAACCCCAACAGGGAAAGGTCCATCGTCGTAGAAAAAAAACCACCCAAACCAACCCCAAACCGTTCTTGGGGGGGGGTGCAGCCCCCCTGCAGCCCCCCCACCTTCCTCCTACGGCGCTTGACAGGTACAAAGAGATCAGTAACTACGTTAGTGTGACCCCCCCCCCCGCGGGAACACGGAGAGTCCGGCCGGGAACACCCGTCGGACAGGGAGTGCATAAGGCAAAACGTCACTGGCCCCCCAAGGGCTCCCCCCATGTGCCCCCTGACGTGTCAGAACCAGCACAAACACCCCCCCACCCGGTGCCCCCCCCCAGATAATTAGTGTTTCCTTGTTAAAATGCTCGAGTTTGGGGGTTCAGCGGTGAAAGCCAAGGGGACCCCTCACCCCCCAGCTCAGCCCAGGGTGGGGAGTGCCAGTTAAAGAGGGGACAGGGATGGGGGTCCCCCCCACCCCGCGCTGCCAGGGTATCCCTGGATGGTCCCACTCACCCCCCCCCGAGTCTATTGGCTCCTGTGCAAAAAAGCAATGAGCTGTGCCGGGATAACAAGGTTCTCCCAGGATAATGAGGTTCCACCGGGATAATGAGGCTCTCCAGGGATAACCAGGCTCCCCCGGCCTGTCCCTGCTCCCCCTCGCTCCGGGGGTCTCGCAGCATGTCCATCCCCAGCCCCTCTCCACCAGTCCCCCTGGTCCCCACGGCCGGCACACGGCTCAGCCCAGAGTCCCGTGCCCGGCTCCCAGGGTGATCCCTGCCCAGGATCCACGAGGAGGAACGAGGGATGGACCCATCCGGGCTTGCCATGAGTCCCGAGGGGTGCATAGATGAGGGGGGGGCTGGCGGAGGGCGCTGGGCCGGGCGGATCCGCTGGTCCTGGGGAAGGTGGAGAGGCTGGGAGTGTGCCATGCAGGATCCGGGGGGCTGGGTGCTGGGGGGGGGCCCGCTGAGGGAGGGGAAGGAGGTCCGTGTGTCTGCTCCGGAACAATCCACCTGCACAGCCCGGTTTCACCTGGGGATGGGGGGCAGAGGGGGGGCCCCACGTGTAGCTGCAAGACAAGGAAGGAGGTTGGAAGCGGGAGCTCCGCAGAGCCGGATCCGGCACGTCTGCTTTCCCTCCTCCACACCCCCGCGCCAGCTGCCGGCCCCCCCCCTCCCTCCCCGACCTCCCCGCGGAGATCTGGAGCCTGGGATTTGCGCCTGGCAGCAGCAGCCGCACCGAGCTCGGGGCTTTTCAAACCCGCATTAAACATTCATGGCTCTAAAAATAAACGAGCATCCCATTCTCCCCGGAGTCTCCGCCGGGATCCGCAGCGCTGACGCGCGGCACCAAGGGCACTTTGAGCTCTGCCGGGTCCGAGCGCCGGCGCTCAGGGCCCATCCCGGGATACACGGAGGGGCTGTGCCCCCCCACCCCTGTCCAGCCCCAGCTCCAGCCTCGGGGTCCTTCAGGATCCCCCTCCAGCACTAACAGGGACAGGAATGAACCCTGCGGCATTTCCCAGCAGGTGGGATGGGACATCCACACAACCCAAATTCCCGGCCCCCGCCTCCCATGGGGCACAGTGAACTGCCCTCTGCGCTCAGCACCCCCAGGAAAGGGGCTTGGCATCCCCAGGAATGTAGGCAGGCCCTGGGGCGAGGCCACTGCACCATCCAGCCTGCACAGGGACAAACACGACCCCAAGGGCACAGGAGGGGACAGGGACTGCAGGACATCCCTTCCTCCTCCTCCTCCTCCAATACACCCCCCCCATCCTCCTCACCTCTGTTTGTTTTGCTGGGGTAGATTCTCTGGAAGTATTTATATTCCTCTGGGGCTGGGAAGTCTTCAACGGGATGAAAGGAGTATTTGGATTCAAAGTCATCTGCGGAGAAGGGGCAGAAGGGGCAGGTGAGGGAGGGGGGCTCTGCGGGAGCCCAGCCAAAGCCACAGGGCTCTGCTCCGAGGGGGATCCGTGCGGGGTCCCACTCACCCAGGAATGCTCTGACAGTGGAGATGGAGTCGCGGTGCCCGTTCCGCACGGGCGGCGGCGGCGGTGGTGGCCCGGCCGGGGTCCTGGTGGGTGGCGGCGGGGGCTTCCCCCGGCTGGGGGGCTCGGCGGGGCCGTGCAGTCTGTAGGGGGGTGGGGGCGGGGGGGCATCGCGCCCCCCATTCCGCAGCATCGGCGGGGGGGGCGGGGGCGCTGCAGGGAGAGCGGGGTCAGCAAACGCGGCATTCCCGGGGCAAACCCAAGGACATCCCCCGGAGCATTCCAGGCCGGTGGCTGGTCGAGACCACAGCCCAGCGATGCTCCTACACAGTGCCCAGAGATTTCCTGCATGCTCCTGACATCTGCATTCCTCATCCCTCCAGCAGCTGCAGTGCAGGGACCAGCCAGCCCAGTGCCCCCCCAGCTCACTGCCCACCCTGGGGGGCTGCTCCAGCCCCACACGCTCCCAGCCCACACTGGGCACAGGTCCCTCTATGGAGGGTATCCGAGGAGCAGCTATGAGCCAGCACATCCCGGAGTCTGAGGGCAGCAGCTCCCCGTGGAGCCAAGACGCTGCCAGCCAGGGCTGGAGGCCAGGTCTGCAGTGCCATCGAGGCGGTGACAGGACCCCCAGCCCCTCCGACCCACCTCTCGCTCCTGCCCAGCCTCCCGCGGAGGCTCGGTGGCAGTTCGTGCTCCTCATTAGCCTAATTACAGCCGGGCTGACAGCGCAGCTCCCCAGCCGTAGCTCCAAGGAGGGATTCTGGCAGGGCCGGGAGGACGGAGCGGCTTGGCCGGGGCCCAGGCGGGAGCTGCGGTCTGGACACGGAGCCCAGGAGTGCACGGGGGGGCACCGGGGCACAGCCAGCGCCAGCCCCGGCCACAGGGACACACTCCCGAGGGCTGCATCGCCACAGGAAAGGCTTCTCCCTGCTCTGCCACGGCTTTTTGTCACCCCCCCAGTGACATTTAGGAAGCTCAGGGGAGCAGAGACAGACTATACAGCTCTGGCTCTGCCGTGTTCGCGCCTCCCACCCCACAAAAGCACATGGACCTGTGGGCAGGAGCTGCCCAGACACAACCCACCACCAACATCAGGCTGGGAGGAGCTGGATGGGCATGGGACACGACAAAGGACATGTGTTAAACACGACACTGCAGCCACTGCCCTGCTCAGCCCCTACACCACGGGCAGAATCACAGGCTCACTTAGGCTGAAAAACACCTTCAAGATCATTGACTCCCAACCTGTGACCAATCCCCACCTTGTCAACCAGACCTGAACACCTTCAGGGATGGTGACTCCACCTCCCCGGGCAGCCCCTTCCAATGTTTAATCAACCCTTCTGTGGAACCTCACTGTGCCCCAGAGCTGACTCTTCCCATGCACTTCTCACGAGCACCCCCCAACCACCCAGGGACCCCCACGGCACACCCCGGGCATCACGGAGCAAACTGCTCTTACCTGCTCCGCGGCTCGGGGGGTCTCTGGCTGGCGGGGGGGGGCGGCTGCTCTGCAAGGAGGGGGAGGCAGCAGTGGGCGGCGGCGGGGCCAGACCCCGCAACGGGCCCGGCGCCTTCCTGTGCAAGGAGTTGTGTCTCTGCGGCAGCTCCGGGGCCAACTCGCTGCCGGGGCTGGAGGGGCCGTTGGGGACACCGGGCGGTTGCCGGTAAGGGGGCGGTGGGGGGGCGAGAGACTGGCCCTGAGCCCCCGAGCCCGTCCGGAGGCTGACTGGGGAGGGAGGGGGCTTGATGGGCGGCGGGGCGGGGGGTCCGTCCCTGCTGCCGGGCAGGCGCTGTCCCGGGGTGGGTGGCAGCGGCTTCTCCCGGTTGTAGGGCGAGGCCTTGGCGTGCGCCGGAGGGGGGGCCGGGGGGGCGGCGGCACGGCGTCCCGGCGGCGGGGGTGGTGGGGCTGAGGAGCTGTGCTTCATGCCGGTGCCGCCAGCCGTGCCAGGCCGGGACAGGTCGGGCAGGGACGGTCTCTGCGTGCGCGGCAGCTCCGGCGGGGACCCCCGGCTGCTGTCGGCATCGTCCTGAGGGCGGCTGTTGCTGGCCGGCACTGGGGGCCTGGGGGCGGCTGCGCGGGAGCCGGGCACTTGCAGGGTCTGTTTGGTGGAGCTGTCTGTGGGGAAGGAGAACACAATGAGGGCACTTGCAGGGTCTGTTTGGGGGAGCTGTCTGTGGGGAAGGAGAACACAATGAGGGCACTTGCAGGGTCTGTTTGGGGGAGATGTCTGTGGGGAAGGAGAACACAGCGAGGGGTCAGGAATGGCACAGGAGTGGCTCTGTGCCCTGTCCCTGCGCAGAGCCGCGGCCGAGGAGGGCCAGGCCACACAGATGTCTGGCACAGGCAGGGAGCTGGCAGCGAGCACAGCCACACACACAGCTCCTCTCTCACCGCTCTACTCTTTGATCACCACAGAGAACACCAGAGAGAAACATTCAGCAACACACACGGCTCCTGCGCGCTATGAGAGGTCCATGTGTGGGGCACTGTGGCACGGGGAGGGCACAGCCAGCCTGTGCCGCACAGGGGGCGTGACTTGGGGTCCTGCCTCTGACCAGCTGAAACCCCCAGGGAAACATGGCAAGATCCTTGACCCCCTCCTGCTCCAGGCCCTCCCAGGAACCCCACGCAGACCACGGGCAGGTGGCCGTTACCTGAGCTGTCCTTGGCTCCCACAGGTCGGAGCTTGGGAACGCCGCCTTGGAATAGGCCACCCTTGGGCTGGATGGTGGCTGAGCCGGAGCCGTAGCTGCCGCCGCCACTGCCCTTGGGCTCTGGAAGGAGGGAGGCAGAGAGGTTAAGCCTGGAATTATCCGCTCCTCCAATGAGGAGCTGCTGGGAACCAGATGGGTGAGAGCCCTGCTGAGCACGGCAGTGCCCAGTGCAGGGCCGGGAACCCCTGGGGGACTCACTCTCGAGGATGGGCGCGCTCCGGTCGTTGATTTGGGTCACTTTCCTGAGCTTGGTCCCTTTACAGATGTCCTGCAGGAGGGCCCCGCGGCCTCGCTGCTCCTCCCGGCTCAGCTTGGGCGGCTCTGTGTTCGCCTGGGGAGGAGCAGCAGCTCAGCACCTGCCCTGGACACCCCGACCCACGGCACAGGCACAGCCCCGCTCCTCATTCCCACCTCCCGGGGCACCCACAGCCAGCCTTCTCCAGCACCAATTCCTCTGGCAAGTGGCCCCATGAGGGGACAGGCCACCTCCCTGCCTGTCACGAGGTGACCCCTACCTGACTGAGGGTGGGGGGCGGGGGGGGGCCGGGGGGCGGCGGCGGGGGAGGAGGGATCGGCATCCTGGCCTGGCTCCCGGCGGCTCCGGCTGCTCAGTGCTGGGGGCAGGCCTGGGCACTCATGCCTGCGGGAAGGGAGGAAGCGGTGAGGGAATGGAGGGGAAAGCCCGCGGAGAAACACAGCCCCGGGGTGCTGTGCTGGTGCTGAGCTGGAGCTTCTGTGGGGCAGCAGCTGGATCTGCACTCCCAAGTCCTCCCAACACCCTGGAGCAGCAGGTCCCAGCAGTGGGACAGCACATCCCCACTCCAAATCCCCAGGGCCCCCAGAGAGCCTGGAGATGACACCCAGGACGTGTCTCACACGAGCACCTCGCTCAGCAGAGAAAACCCAGCCAAGCAGCTCCGACACCATCCATCCAGCTCCTCCAGCTGCAGCCGGAGAATGCTCATGTGGGAATGTGACAGGAGCCTGCAGGAGGCACAGCCAGCCCTGGCACAAGGCCCAGGGGCCTCTCTGGCCACCATGGCCAGGGTAAATCTGCCAGACGGCGCCGTCTCTGGAGCAGCCAGAGCAGTGCGGGGCTGTCCTGTGGCTCCCAACCACAGCATCAATAACCCCCCAACACGGAAGGCTCTCTGCACCCCACAGCTCTAAAGCCCCAACCAAAGCTCGCCAAGCAGTCAGGGAAACCAGCTTTCCCAAGATCTGATGACAGTCCAACCCATCTCATCACGAGCCCAAAACGAACCTGCCCGGCACCACGGCTCCCCTGGAACAGCTCCTGGGGCCCAGCAGCACCGGAGACTGAGCACAGAGAGAGGAGGGGACAGGAAGAGGAGCCTGAATCACCGAGAAGTCACAGTTCCCTGGCAGGCTCATGCCACTGACAGCAGCGCTCAGGTAGGGCCTTCCTGCAGCAGCGGCTCAGGGAATAGGAATGTGATGACCGGAGGCCCCACTCACCACATAGAGAGTTCCAGGTGCTCGGGGCAGACCCAGAGGCAGGGGACAAATGTCCCTCTCTGGGCCACAGACATCCTTCCCTCAGGAAAACCTATTCCACGGTCACTAACAGGGCCCACAACACCAACATGAGGCAAGGACAGGGCAGTCTCACACCCAAAACTTCCCATTTCTGACCCTGAGGGCAGTGACAGAGGCCACAGGAACAGCCCCTGTCCCCGTGAAAGTTCCTTTGTGACCCGGTTCTGCACCAGGTATTAACAACCAGATCCCTCATCGGACTCATCTCCTGCTGGATAAACTACAATTTACTGATCCCACGAGACACAGGTCCATCTTCACCTGTCAGACATTCCCGAGATGTGAGAATGGGAAGCACGGAGCAGCCTCACAGCTGTGATGCCAGTGGCTCCCCTGCCCTCGGGAAACCACCGGCTCCGTGGTTCAGGGAAATAAATAAATCCATAAACTGCCTTTTAATTAAAATCAGCCCTTCTACCCAGTGAGAATTCCTCAGCTACAGCCTTGTTGGGAAGGCTTTCCTCCCTCTATCTCCCGGCGTTTTCCAAGTCACCTGAGGCTCCCAGTTCCTGGTGGAAGTGCCCTCCACTGTCAAGCCCCAGCTCGAGGCCTCACACCCAAGAGCCAACATCCCCCGATCCCTCCGGATGCTCCAAAATCGGGAATGACACCCAGCAAACACATCCAGCCTGTGCCTTTCCCACCGGAGCACGATCGCAGACGGCTCCGAATGTGCTTGTCTGGGACGAGTTGGAACAGGAATGCTTTTCCCTGTGATCCCCCGCAGCGGGATCGCGGGGCCGGGACGGCACGAGCTGCTCCGGGGCAGAGCCCTGGCCGTGCCGGATCAGCCGCCGGAGGGAATTAGCAGGGATCCAGCGCCAGGTAACGAGACTCCTGACTCGGGCTCGTGTGTCACAGCCCTGAGCCAGCGCAGGAGCCGTGCCAGGGCCGTCACCTCCGCTCCCGACCCACGGGAACGTCACACATCACGTCCCTGCTCCAGCTGGTTACTCCCAGGGTGACACTTCCCTCGGTGGCACGTGGGGTCACAGGAGCCGCTGTGACAGGGACGCACCTTCCCACAGACACACAGACAGACAGACAGACGGGGGTTTGTCACAAGGTTCCCCCATGTGCCCTGCTGACCCCCAGACACCCTGTGACAAGTAGCTCCAGACAACCCCACAAGGGCAATCCCACAGGGGCAATCCCACAGGACTCATAGGGCGAGGAGGGTACTTCTCCAAACAGACCACGAGTCACCATCTCCCCGTTTTTAGGGTGCCCTCACAGCAAAACCTGCGCTCGGATCCAGGCTCTGACCTAGAAGAGCAAGAGGAGGGGAGGGAAGAGTTTAAGCTAAAGCAGCTTGAGGATAAACTGGAGCTGAATTCCCGAGAAACAGGTCATTCCGTTTGAGCACATGGCCCCGTTAGAGCTGGGGATTAACAGCAAAGGTCACTTTGAAAAACCAAAACCGAGAGGCCCCGAACTCGGCACACGGCTGGGAAAAGCCGAGGAGAGCTCCGGGTGGGAACGCTGCCTTTGAAATACAGCCTGGACCTTTCATGTGCAAGAAGACAGACCCAGCTGATACAGATTAGGGAGACACAAGCTAAATCCTCCAGGAAAAGGGAAAAGGGGGGGAGTTCTCCTCCCAGCACTGCTCAGCACCCCTTCCTGCCTGGCAGAAGCCATCCCTGTGAAGAAACACTCCGACTTCTCCTTTGTTCTTCCTTACCAGGATCCTTTCACCAAGACACATCGGAGCCTGAGAGGGCTCCCTGTGCTCACGGGGAAAGTGGTTGGGAAGAGCTGAATCCAGAGACACCGACAGATCAAAGCTGGGCTGAGGCAGGAGGGGCAGGTTTGCACAGTGCCTTTGCTTTTCCAATCCAAACCAAGCCCCAGGAGAGCTCTGAGCAAAGTGTGAGGAAAACAAGGTGTGAAAAGCTGTCCCTTGAGAGGAGGGAGAGATCAGGAGATTGAGGTGACCCTGAGGAAAGCCGCTTCCAGAGCTGCTGTTGCTCCGCGGGCTGGAGCCCACCACGGTCACAGACCCCTCGGCAGCATTTTGGGTCAGCACCTCCCTGTCACCCCTGAGATCAAAACACCATTAAATCCCAAGGATTTGCCCTTCAGCTGCCCCTTGTCCCCTAAAACAGCTGGATTAGGCAGATCCCCAGCCTGGCCAGGGTGACACACCACATTTTCCAGGTGTTTTTCGAGGCCCCATTTGCCGTGGAGGGATTTAAAACGCCCTCCCCAGCAGCAGCCCCGATCCAGCTCATCCCGGGGGATTGCTGCTGGAGCAGGACAGGCAGCAGTGACCTTCAGCCGCCTATTTCCTCGCTTTTCAGGGGGATTTGGGCTCCGGGGCGGATTTGTGTTTCTCATTTGCAAGCCCGAGCTGCAGCGCCTCATCCTCAGGGAGGCTTTGAACTGCAGATCAAGAGGAATTTCCAGCCTCTGATGTCGGCGCAGAAATGCGGCCGCACCGGTTTGGGAACTGACTTCCAAGGCTGGACCTCTCCAACACCCGCCCCCGCGTCTTTATCTTCCCCCTCTCCCCATCCAAACCCGAGGCTCCTCCTCGCCCCTCTCCCCTCCCAAACTCCCGAGCCTGTCCCCGCAGCCTGACATTCCTGCCCGCTCCCGCAGCGGAGCCGAAGATGCCACATAAATAATTTATCCTGAGCGACAGCCATCGCAGGATTTAAGGTCACTCAGGCTTTTAAAATCCTATCAGCATGCTTCCCGAGCGCGAGCTGCCAGCTCCATTTGGAGCATCCCGCCGAGCCGGCGCATCCCTGCCTGCAGACAGACGGACACGCTCCGGCCCCCGCGGGATCCAGACGCTCCCTGTGAATTATTAACGACCCGCGGGCTGTGACGAGGCGTTTTTTACCAAAGCCCCCAACTCTGGAGTTTCTCCTTCCTCAGGGGTGGAATCCACAGCCTCAGTTTCCCCATTCCCAGCTTCCACAGCCTCAGTTTCCCCATTCCCACCTTCCACAGCCTCAGTTTCCCCATTCCCAACTTTCAGCCTGCTTCCCTCTCCCAAGCTTCCAGAGCCTCAGTTTCCCCTCTCCCAAGCTTCCACAGCCTGTTTCCCCATTTCCAGCTTCCAGCCTCTTTCCCTACCCACAATTTCCACAGCCTGTTTCCCTCTCCCAAGCTTCCACAGCCTCAGTTTCTCCATTTCCTGTTTCCCTATGCACAACTTCCAGCCTCTGTTTCCCCATTCCCAGCTTCCACGGCCTCTTGTCTGTCCATTCCCACCTTCCACAGCCTCAGCTTCCCTTCCTCCCCTCCTCGAGCTCATCTCTCCTTGCCAGAGGAAACTTTTTAATCAGGAGACAAGGGGGGTGTGGGGAATCACGTCCTGAAACTCGGGCTGCACCGAAGGGAAAAGCAGGAAAAGCCCGTCCCGCCAGGCCCACGGCCTTCCCTGCCTTTCCCCTTTCCTGGGAAGGGGAAAGAAGCCGGGAAGGACTGGCTGAGTGTGATCCCGAGACGGGGTTATCCCGATGGAATGTGATCCCGCAGCGGGGCGCGTGCTCCCGGTCCGCGGGGAGCAGGGAATCGTGGATGTGTTTCCCTGTGGCTGCCCCATCCCTGGAAGCGTCCAAGGCCGGGTGGGATGCGGGCTTGGAGCGACCTGGGATAGCGGAAGAGCGTCCGTGCCCGTGGCAAGGGGTGGGACTGGATGGGATTTGAAGTCCTTTCCAACCCGAACCATTCCGTGATTCCAGGACAGCCCCGTGCCCCACGGTCATCCCTGGGGTCACAGACCCCTCCCTGTCCTTCTGTTGTACCCCAAAAGCAGGTCCACCCCCTCTCCAGAAAGGCCCCAGGCCGCCCTCAGGGTGGGGGTCCAGGGAAGAGTGGGGGGTCCCACAGGACACGCAGGGAGGGGTCAGTTCGGAAAAGGTCCCGAGAGTCCACGTGGGGAACCCCAGGGGTCACAGTGGGGGTCCCAGACACCCCTAGGGTGGAGGTCCAGGGGGTCAGTGTGAGGGGGGGGGTCACGCTGGAGGTCCCAGGCAACCCCAGGGTGGCGATGCAGGGGGTTCTTGGGGAGGGGTCCAGGGCGTCAGCGTGGGGGTCCCAAAGCACAGGGGCCCAACGTGAAGGGGGCCACGACTGATATCTCAGCCCCAGGCCCCACCGGTTCTGGGCACCACCAGGGTGGGACCCGGGGGGGGTCCTGGCGAGGGGCCCCTGAGGTGACCCAGTCAGGGGTCAGTCTGGGGGTCCCACAGGGGTCAGCGTGGAGCGGAACAGGGGATCTGTGTGGTGGTTCCAGCCCCCCCCAGTCCCGCCGGTTCCTAACACTCCACAGCCGGTCCGGAGACCCCTCAGCCGGTCCTGGGGACCCCTCAGCCGGCCCGGACACCCCCGGGCCCCGCGGAGGCCCCGCCGGGCCCGGGCTCAGCACAGGCCCCACACGCCCACCGCGAGCCAACACGCCCCTCACAGCGGCGCCGCGTCCCGCAGCCCCGGCCCCCCGCGGCCCCCCGCGGCCCCCCGCGGCCCCCCGAGCCCCGGCCCGGCCCCCCGTTCTCCCCGAGCCCCCCGGGCCCTCCCCGCTCACCCGCGGCTCCTCCCGCCGCTCCCGGACCCGGCCCCGGCACCGCCGAACGAAATGGCGGCCGCGGCCCCCTCTGCGCCGGCGCGACACAGCAGGATGTGGGAAGGGCACGGCGGGGGCCTGGGCGCCATGACGGGGAGGTCGGACGGCTGTGTGGGGAGGGGGCCGCCATCTTGGGAAGGTCACGGCTTGCAGCGGGAGCCACCGGTGCCGCCGCCTGCCAGGGACTGGTGGGAGAGCGGTGCCACCGAGAACGGGCTCCCCGCTCCGTGCCGAGCCGCCGCTGCGGGCTCGAGGTGCGGCGACCGAGCGCGGCTACGCCGCGCAGCTCCGCCACGTTGAGAAGGGCACACGGAACCCTGGCGGCCGCCATGTTCAGAAGGTCAAGGGGAGGGGGCGTGCTGGGCGCCGCCATGTTGGGAAGGTCACGGCGAGCCCCACCCCGCGCCGCCGCCACCGTGGGCGGGTCGAGCCGGCCCGGTCGGTTCCGGGACTGTGACGTCACCCGCGAAGCGTGCTGTGACGTCACTCCCCGGCATGACATCACTGCCTCGCATGACATCAGAGTCGGGCGCCGGGACAGACGTTTATGGGGGCTCCCCACCCCACCCCACCCCCCCCCCGGGGCTGTTTTGTTGGGGTTTTGTTGCTGTTTGGGTTTTGTTTTGTTTTGTTTTTTTTTTCCTCTTTTTCCTCCTTTTTCTTAAAAAATAAATGTACAATTCCGGACAGCGCTCGGTACAAAATATACACGTCTGGGGGGGTGGAGAGGGGGAGGGACGGGGAGCACATACAAAAATAGAG
>JAYRBT010000081.1:1910511-1925276 GCA_036023395.1 Myiotriccus ornatus | reverse complement strand
CCGGCCCCGCCAACGGCACCTGCCCGCCCCCTCCCCGCACCACCGCGCTCGGCACCGAGCCCGCCCCGGGGCTGCGGTGGCAGCGGCTCGCCCCGGGACACGGTCACCCCCCGCCTTGCCCGCAGCCCCGCACAGGTGATGCGTTACACACACCCCGCATCTCCCCCCTTCGTACCTCCACCCGCATCCCCGGCACACAGCCGTGCGGCCCCCCCACACCGTGCAGCCTGGGGGGACACAGAACCCACAGCCTGTCCCCCCCCGCTGTCACACACTGCGACCCCCCCCGCCACGTGCTGCCTCACACCCACGGCACACCCCCGTGCCCGGTCCCTCCGCACACCCACAGCCCCCCCAGGGCCACACAGGACTGTCCCCCTCAAGGGGGGGCACGTCCCCAGGGGTGGGGTGACCCACCCCCGGCCCCCCAGCCCAGCTCTCTGCTCCCGCCGCGCCGTGGGAAAGGGCCGGGGGTGGGTGCGGGACCCCCCACCCTGGCAGCCCTGGGGCCGGGTCCCCCTGCGGGCAGGGCGGGCAGGTCGGGCCGGCTGCCAGCACTCCCCCCCCCCCCCCCGCCGCCTGCCGGGCCGGAACGGGCCCCGGCGTGCCAGGGCAGGTGCCGGGGAAGGTGTCAGGGCAGGGCAGGATGTGGCGCCTGCTCGCGGCTGAGCCTCGTGCCCCCCTCACCCGCGGGGTGCTGAGCACCCATCCTGCCCATGCCCCGTGGCCCACCTCGCACCCTCTGGGCACAGCAAGAGGAGGCAGCAACAGGGGGACAGACCCTGCTCCTCCCCAGTCCTCCCCTCCGGGTCCATCCTCTGCAATCCCGTGGCCCTGCAGCAGCCCCGGGATGGGACGGTGGCAGTGCCCACGGTGGGGGGGAAGCAGCTTGTGAATCCATGGCCTTTGCTGGGCCCTGTTCCCTGGGCGATTCGGGGAGGGATGAAGGGACGAGGGTCCCGGCAGCTCCCGCTTTGTTCCCGCTTCGCCTCCACCCGGCAGTTGCCTGGCAACTCCATCCATGCGGCTGCCGGAGAGCGGCAAAACAAGTCCCCACGTCCCCATCCGGGGCTGCACGAGGCCCTGTCGGGACGGGATGGCAGAGCACTGCACAGCTTGTCCCTCCTCTGTCCCTTCAGGCCCCAGCGCTCAGACACCCCCACACCCCACCCAACATCCCCAAACCATCCCACCCTCTGAGCTCCTCCATCCCCTCTGCCCAGGGCATCCTGACAAGGGCTCCCAGCCCCGGGTGCAAGTGGTGCTTCTGCCTGGGCTGCAGCCACGTGGAGAGGGGCTTCTCCTGACAGCAGGAGGGGAAATTGAGGCTCAGAGAGCCCCTGCTCGCTGCTGGCAGCGGGGCTGCACTGGGCCACACGGGCAGGAGAGACCCAGAGCACTGTGCCATGCCAAGGGCGATGCTCCTCCTGGGAAAGGTGCCCCAGATCTGGCCTGTCCCAGCCCCTCTTCCCGGCTCAGCAGGGACGGGGGCACTGCTGGCACAGAGAGAACTATTGGCTTAATTAATTTGCTGTTATTTCTCCTAACGAGCTGGGATCTGGAGCAGGCGCTTCCCTCGGTTGGCAGCCGCCGCGTTCCCCCGCCCCGAGCCGGGGGTGCGAAGCCTCCAGGCACTGCTCAAAACAGACCGTGTGTAGGAGGGAAAAATTACACCCCGGGAAAAATCCCTCCCCGAGCCAGCGCCTTAACCCACTTCCCGGCTGCAGTGCTGGCAGAGGGGAGCTGGGTCTTTGGGGAAGGGGAGAGACCCCCATGGGAGCCCCCCCTACAAAGGGCGAGCCCGGCCCTTGAGCCCTGAGACCCCTGCCAGGGAGGGGAACTGAGGCAGGGGGCTGGGGAGGGATAAGGCAGCATGGCAGCAGGGGCAGGAGGGTGATGCCTCTGCTCTGGGGCTCTGGGACCCCCACCCCACTGCCAGCAGCCAGGGTAGGAGCCGAGCACCCCCACGCTGCTGCTGACAGGGAGGGCAGCAGCTGGGGAGAGCTGTAGGGAAGAGAGGAAAAGGAGGTGGGATGCAATGGGAGGAGTTGGGGTCCCCCCTGCCCTTGAAGCCACCCTCTGGCCCTGCCAGCATCGTTTCCCCTGCCCATCCCGTTGCAGGAGGGCAGAGCCCACCACAGCACTCCCTCCATGGGATCAGGGCGGGCACAGGAGTGGGATACACGCCCCCCACCCCCTGTTTGGCATGGGTAGGCGGGCGGGGGGCCGGCAGAGGCAGCCGAGGCAGAGGCAGCGTGGCACAAACGCGCAGGTGGCAGCTCCCGCACCGCCAACACTCCAGTTGGTCCTTCCTCGGCAGCAGCGAGGCTGGGGGGGAGGAGGGGGCTCACTGCAGCCCCCAGTCCCGGGAGAGGAGGGGGCTCTGGGACAGGTGGCAGCTGCTCCCGGGGACGTGGGGGCGGCTGGCGCCAGGAACAGCGGAGCCGCAATTCCAGTCCCACCAGGAGCTCCTGGGAAGGGTAGAGCAGCTCCCGGGAAGAGGAGTGTGGCTCCCAGGGAGAGAGCAGCTCCTGGGAAGGAGGGAGCAGCTCCTGGGATGCAGCAGAGGGGAAAACGGTCCTGCCAGGGAAGCTCAGGTGGACTCCGTCCCTGCAGGTCTCAGCCCCAGGAGGGAGACACGAGACGGGTCTGCTTCCTACAACACTGACAGGGATGTGCATTCCATGGGATGGGAATCCAAATAACACAAAAAACCAGCACAGGGTGTAAGGTCCAGGATTTCGCTCGTGTGACCATATGCCAGTGACACATGTCAGCCTTAAGGCAGAGACACGGTGACATCTAAAACATGAGGATTCTTCTGCTCGAGGGATGTGGCTTCAGTGGCTAAAACGAGACACGGAAAGGTCACGGAATCAGAAACACCAAAGGAGGAATTTCTGCTGGAGAGCAGGGCATGGACAAGGGGTCACCCTGGAGAGTGGGCAGGTGGGCGCTGGGTCCCCTTCCCGGCCACAGATGGGGATGGGGTGGCCGAGACGCCGCTCACTCGGTGACATCCCACTCGCCCAGGGCCTGCGCCGGCAGCTGGCGCGTCCCCACGGCGGCCCGGCACGTGCCTGGGAGAGCAGCAGGAATCGGCAGGAACGGGCAGGAATGGGCAGCCGGCCCTGCCAAGTTTCCTTATGCAATTTGCAAACGGCTGCGAGGACGCGGCCAAGCCAGAGCTGGAGGCTCCGTGGGGCCGGCGGGACGCGGGGAGCCGGGGCTGCGGCACAGGTGAGCCAGCCAGGATCGGCTTGGCACAGTCACCCCACGGGATCGGGAATCCGAACGGGGACACAAGGCTGCCGTAGGGGAGGGAACCAAGGCGGGGGCAGGCGCGGGGCCGCGGCGCTTCCTCGTGGGGCCAGAGCCCAGCCCGGAGCGTCGGGGCGGGTTCCAACACCCTCCACAGCCCCAGCAGCAACTCCCAAGCGCTGGGAGCAAACCCGGCCCTGCCGAGCTGGTTTGGGTGCTGGCTGGGGCTGCTCGGGCAGTGTTGGGGTGCTGGGCACCCACAAACCTCACCCTCGCTGCCGAGAGGGCAGGTGGCAACATCCCCCTGCGCTGCTGGGGCAGCAGGGAAGGGGGTCACCCTGTGGAATCCCACCTGGGAGCTCACACACATGGACCAACGCCAGTTACCAACGGCTTGTTGGGAAAAGAATTAGGAGCAGCTCCTAAATCAAGCGGTTCCTGCCCAGGCAGTGCGTTCCCAACAGCCTCCCATGGCTCCCCTGCCCTTCCCCTGCTCCCAAAGAGGCAGAAATCAATTTGGTAATTGAAAAGAGAAATGAAATGAAGAACAAACTGTGTCAGGGGGGCAGGGGATGTCACTGCTGCTTACCCAGACAAGCAAGTACGAAATACCCAAAAGAAACAAATCAGCTTTAATGAAGGAGCTGCTTCATTCCTTAAATAAAAACAGACCACGATCAAGCCAGCGGAGTTTGACATCCTGGGAGGGAGCAGGGAACGTTTAGTAACCGGGAGAAACTGGGAGAACGTGTGGCCAAGGACCGACTCGGGGGCTGGTTCTTCGGCGGCCCCAGCGCGGGGGAAGAGGGGTTGGGCAGCAGTGGGATGGATTTCGGGAAGGCACCGCTCAGACCACGGGGGAAGTGCCTGGCCCCGAGCAGGTGCAGGTGTCTCATCCCGCTGCCTCACCTCCGCGCAGGGAAGGAGCCATTCCGAGGAGCAGCTTCCTCCTCGCCGAGGTGTCGAGTCTGGTGCTGGGATTCCCGTGGCCACATCCCTACGTGTTGCTCCTCTCCTTTGATTTTTCACCTTTGCTGTCCTGGGAGGGGGGAAGAGCAGCAGAGGTTCAGGACCACCCCAAACCGTGGCATGGGGGGCTCAGCACTATGGCTGGGTCCTGCCAGCAAACCCCTCTCACCACATCTGGGTGCCAACCTCCCCACCCAACCCCTCCGGGCGCAACCAGCTCCCTGTGCCAACCTCTCCTCGTGGTTCCAGATTTTTCCATCACAAGGGCTTTCTCAGGGCCCCTCCATCAGACAATCTGCTTCCCAGCCCTCCCCGTGTACGGGAACCCACCGGCACATGCCTGCCCGGGTCCGGGCTTGCTCGGCTTCCACATGTGAGGAAGGTATGGAAAGGGAAACCAAAAACACACACGTGGCACTCCAGCACACTCACACACGCACAGCTCACAGCACTGGAGCAAGGAGACCCAATGCAGGGAAGCAGTCTTATCCCTGAAAAACCTGTAACTCTGCTGCCTGAATTATCTACTAATAAGGTCTCAACGTTTACTCTTCCAGAGAATTCCTGCCTCCTAGCTTAGGGCTGGGTTTTCCCCTCTCTAAGTGGATCTTTTTTCTAACCTGAGCAAATAATTAAAAAAAAAAAAAAAAAAAAAAGTCAACTTCAGACTTACTTTTTACGTGGTTTTAGTTTTAAAGATTTAAGTAACTCAAATTAACTGGAGCCCTGCTTACCACCTGCAAAGAGAAGCTGAGGTTTGGGACAGGTCAAAGACGAAACAGGTTAAGGTTTCCTCAGAACAAGGTTAGTTTTTTGGGATGGGAGAGGGAACTGCAGCCTCACACACGGCGGTGGTACCACACACACCCACCTACACACACACAGAGCGAGGGGATGGTACCTCTGGAGGGGGTGGTTTGATGGTCACGGGCTGGGATGTCCGGCGGGGTGGGGAGGGCTTGGGCTGCACCTGCTGCTGGACAGTGTTGTAGTAGGTGACCCCTCCATACACCTGGGACTGCGCCTGTGGGAGCAGCGGGGTCAGAGCTCCGGGCTGGGGGGGCTGGGAGACCCCACCTGCCCCCCCACAGGGCTTGACAGGTGCCCCCAGCCAGCACCAAGGGTGAACCAGCATGGGGAGGGGATTAATCTGTGCTGAGCCCCCCGAAGATCAGCTCCTGAGGCCCCTCGTGTACCCCCACCCCTTGCTGGGGTCCCCCTGGTAGGGTGGGCAGAGACGGGACACCGCCCATGGCAGAGGGGATTCCCTCACCCTGCAGTTCCCCAACTGCCACGGGAATGCCTGTGCTTCCCAACAGCTTTTCCACGGGGACACAGCTCCCCGGCACACCCAGCCCCGTGGTCCAGGGGTCAGGATCTGCCCCCAGAGTGGGGATCACCCGGAGCAGCAGGAAGGGCAGGGAGTGTCTGGAGCTCAGGGATCGTGCAGCTCTCTGTCCTGCCACGGCGTGTCAGCCCTGCTCCAGGACGGGGATCTGGGCTGGGCTGGGCTCATCTGCCTCCTCACACACATCTAGTCTGCTCTGATCTGCCTTCGCAAGGATATGGTCTGCCCTGCCTCCTCGGGAATCTGATCTGATCTGGTCTGACCCTCACAGGGATTCGATCCAATCCGCCTCCTCAGGGATCTGCTCTGATCTGTCTCCTCATGGACACGATCCAATCTGCCTCCTCGCTGCCCGGCAGCAACCTTAGATGTGGAGTTGGGTCACAGAGCAAGAAAATCCAGCCCCATGTTCACACCATCCAGTTCCCAGCCTCCATCCCAAACAGAACCGACTTCCAAAGCTGTTCCCAAGGTGTCCTTGGGTCAGCAGGGACCTGGAGGGGCTGTGCCTGTTCCCAAGTTTCCGGTAGGCTGTCTCCTGTTCCGTAGGGGAACGCCTCGATTTCAGATCCCCCAGCACAGGATTTCCAGACCCCACACGCAGGGAGCAATCCTTTCCGGGATGGCAGCAGCCTCCCCCTCACGGAACAGCGCCAGCTGCTCCACATCCTCTCCCAGGAAAACCTCGGAGAACACAACCCCACACTCCACAGGGTCCCTCCTGCCCGGGAAGGAGCCGCGGCACACCCGGCTTACCTGCGTGTTGGGATAGAGGTGCGGTGGGGGCGGAGGGGGCAGAGCTCCAGGGGGGTAAGGGTAGCCAGGATTCCCAAAATTCATCACTCCAGGGGCAGAGAAGTAGGTCGGAGTGAGCAGCTGCTGCGGCGGGGGCTGGCCCGGGGGCATGGACACCGGCGGGGGGTACAGGCCGGGGTTTGCCATGGCGGGGGGCGTCTGGTGGGGGTGTAAACCTGGAGGCGATGGGGAGGAGAGGGACGTCACTGGAGGAGCCACCGTGTCCCGTGGGGGGCCGGGCTGGCAGCAGGAAGGAGCACGCTCTGCTCCAAGGCTCCCCTGCAGCCCCACAGTGTGGAGGGACAAGGGGCACGGCCCCTTCCCCAGTCCCAGGTCCTGATTCACCAGGATAGGACACGGCCCCATCACAAATCCACTTCAGGAAACAGTTTTGGTAGCAAGCAGAGAATGTGCCAGTTCAACAGCTTCTAGTTCTGCTTTTCCCCAAGCTACGGGAACAGGGAGTGAGGAACCAGCCCAGTGTCCACGGAAGGGAGCGGCTCAGCCCAGAGAGGTCCACCAGGGACCTGCAGAGATCCAGCTGGGAGCTGCCAAAGATTCAGATCCCCCCACCCTGCACTGGCTGGAAGCTCCAGAAACACCTTTTTTTTTTCCCCTTAAAACTGACACCAATTCAGCCTCACTGCAGTAGGGAGCAGGTCTCTTCCATGTTGCAAAACTAGGGAAAATGGATTCCCCCAGCGACAGGGGCTGTGGGAAACCAGAGTTCTCTGTCCCCCAGGTCCAGGGGTGTCCCACTGGCTCCTCACCTGGATGAGGGAGGTGCATCTCCGGCTGCACGATCATCCCTTGGGGCGGCAGCGGGGCCGGGTTCTCCCCGTGGGTGTAGATTGGTCCCTGGAATTGTACTGCAACACATGACAGCCTGTGAGGAAAAGCTCCACGGAATTTCATTCCCCTGCAGCGGGACGCACAGCCCAGCAGCCCCGAGGGCTCCCAGCCAGCTCCCACGGCACACGCAGGCTCCCAGGCTCACAGCTCCCATGTGATCCCAACAGAAAAGCCTCCTACTCCCTTCGGAAAGCAAGAAAATACTCAGGGAATTTTTTTCTCTAACGCTTTAAATGCTGGAGGGAATTTCTAATCCATCCTCGGCCCCACTCGGTGACTCTCCCCGCTCTCAAACGTCAAAGACCCGATTTAAAGTTCATTTCAAATCCCAGTTCTCGGGAAGAATTGGGGTGTCCTAAGAGCCCTGGCACGGGGAGGGGATAACACTGAGGATAATTCCACAGTTTAAACACAACCAGGGAGGCTCCCAGCGGCCTTTTAGTCACCCCACGAGGGGACACAATGACACTACAACAAAGGAGAGAGAGGACAAAGCCCACCCCGATCTTCCCAACCCTAAAAAGCGGGGGGGGGGATCCCTGCTCCAGCACACACGGAGCCTCAGGAGCAGGGGGGAAACACTCACGTGGGTCATAGTAGTGCCCTTCCATGATGCTGATGTGCATGGGGGGCGCGGGCTCCGGCACGGGGGGTCTCTGGCGCTGCGAAGAGTAACGCTTGACACGGCCCCCCGGCACTGCCTGCAAGAGTCCCGGCGTCAGGGGGGGCTGGGAGCCACCAACACCACACCCCCCCAACCCAAACCTCCCCTGGGTCACCCCCAAACGCCCCCAAAGGGGAAAGGCTGAGGTTGTCAGGCAGCCTCTAATTACCCCAACCCCAAGCAATTAGAGCCCGTCTCCGGGATCACACGTTACCATCTCCTCCATCCGGTTGAACTGCGGCGGTGGCCCAGTTCCCACGTGCATATGGTTGGGAATACCTGAGGAAGGAACAGACTGGTTATTATTGTGGTTTGTGCTCGGTCCCAGGTCGGAGCTGCCTCGCCCAGGGATGTTGCTGTGGCTCAGCTCTCTCTCCCACGACACGGAACCTTTGGACTTCATCACCCTCACAGTAATTTTAAATATTTTGGGACAAATTAGAGGCTGTTCTTGTCACTGCACACTCACCCACGGTGCTCAGCACCTTCTAAATCCCACTTGAAAAATAAATCCCAGGGCCTGCTCTAAGCTCTGTGTCTGCTGAGACATGGATCTCTTCCAGGTGGATCAAGGATCCAAGCGGGATCTGAAGCTGCAGTTTAAACCCTCTGCAGGGTGTAAACACCTTTATCGAGGGAACCTTTGGAATCAAACGGTGAAGTGATGGCTTTTAAAACCATGATTTAAACCCCGGTGCCAAGGTGATCACAGGTGATCCCAGGGGAGTGAAAATGGACTAAATAAATAGTGGAAGTGCTCATGGATCACTGACAGTGCAAATACAGGCACAGGGATACAGAATGGATCGATGGGAGCCAAATGCCTCCCAGAATTAACTCCTCCCTCATCCACTAGGGACAAACAAGGGACAGCAGAGTCACCGGCAGAATGTGACACAGCCTAGAGCTGTCCCAAGGGAAATTCGTGAAGACGCTTCATTTTTAAGCATAAAAATGCCCAAAAATACACAGTCCCAGCTCTTCTGAACTCTCATCCCACTGCCACGTTTCCATCCTGTCCAAGGGTCCGTCCACACACAGACTTCCCAGTCCCACCAGTACAAAATGACTCCTGGTTCCATGACCTCAACCCTGCAGACGCTTATGAAAGAAGCAAGTCACTTCCTTCTCCTTGATCCAGTTTTATTCCCCTCGGGAAGCACTCTAGCCCTCCCCAGAACACTCTAATTCTGCACAGGGATAATTATACCTGGATGACCTCTCCATGGATACGCAACTGGAACTGTCCTCAGCTGGCAGCAAGGTAACTCTGCCCCAAGTCCCTTCCTCCTCCCAGGCACAAAGGGATTTGCCAATCCCAGCCAGGCCTCAGCTGGTGGCAACCAAGGCCCAGTTCCAGGAAATGAGCTGATAAACAGGGAAAAGTTCTCTCCTGCTCCAAGCAGGACATCACAGAGCCCAGTTTTTGATCCTTATCTCCTGCTCCCTTGCAGCATGAGTCAGTCTTGCTGCGATTCACACCACAGGGAGAGGGAAAGGATCTCCTCTCCCGTCCTTCCCAGCCCTAACTCCATTTGCCTGCTGGAATGTTTAATTTCCCCTTTTTCTCTGTAGTTTTGTCCCCACTGCACTTCCTCCAGCAGGAACCATTCACCCTGGGACTGGGCTCAGGCAGAGACAGCTCAGCCCCAACCAGCTGCAATGGAGCAGGATGGCACCGGGCTGCTGGAAAGCCAGGAGGCTGCTCCCACTTACCCCTCATCTCCCGAGGTGGGATGAACTGGGACTGCCCCGGGGTCCAGTTCTGCTCCGTCAGGTTCATCTGGGTCATCTCCTGCTCGAGTCCATCCACGCTGGATTCCACCGGCGACTCCCAGTTGCTCTTGGCTGGCGGGGGGGAGGTCTCTGCAGGTGTGGGTTTTGGAATGACGGGAGCCAGCCCCTCGGAAGCGGGCGCCTCCTCCGACAGCTTCCCGGC
This sequence comes from Myiotriccus ornatus, assembly GCA_036023395.1. Classification (NCBI taxonomy): domain Eukaryota; kingdom Metazoa; phylum Chordata; class Aves; order Passeriformes; family Tyrannidae; genus Myiotriccus; species Myiotriccus ornatus. The sequence goes on along the minus strand of JAYRBT010000081.1, from coordinate 1,915,448 downwards.
GTCCCCAGCCTTCACTCTGGTCCTCCTCGCCCGGGAATAGGATTTCTTCTCAACTGGTCTGTCTGGTGGCGGCTGCGCGGCATCAGCAGCCACGGCTTGGTTTTCCAGAGCCCCCTCCTCCTTCCCGGGGCTGCCGTGGATGTGTGGCACCTCCAGCTCAGGGGACGTGTCCCTCGGCGGGCTCTGCTCCGCCCGCTTCCCGCGGTAGCCGCTCTCCTGCTTGGCTTGCTCCCCGTTTCTGTGCGGGACACCCGCTTCCGAAGCCCGGTAGCCCGGACGGGTCTCCTTGTAGCCCCCCATCCTGGGGTAGTTCCTGGGGGGGGGCATCCTGCCGGTGCTGGTGGAGCTGCGGCCGGTGAAGGGGCGTGGGGGTGCCGAGGGGCTCTTGGCCCCCTGGTGCCTTGGGGGCTTCGGGGGCCTCTCATTGGACCAGTTGGGGTCTCGCTGGGGGGGACTCCCAAAGCTGGGGGAGAAAAACAGCACAATTAACTGGAAAGAAACCCCTGGGTGGGAAGAATTGTTGTGCCCCTCTCCGGGATGCACGTCTAGAAATCCCAGGAGTAAGTGCTGGCTTTTAAAACCATGGTTTAAACCACAGTGCCAAGGTGATCACAGGGGAGTGAAAACAGACACAATAAACACTGGAAGTGCTCATGGATCCCTGACAGTGCAAATACAGGTGCAGGAAAACAGAATGGAATAAGGGCAGCCAAATGCTTCTCAGAATTAACTCTCCCATACGACAGGGCTTCCCCTCTTTGGGGCTCCAGGCCCGTCCCCTCACAGGACAATCCAGGCCCTGGTACGACTCTGGGGCTCACCGTGGTTTGCGCATCCTCCTGGGCTTGATGTCATCAGGGTTGTGGGCTGAGCGGATGTCGTATCCGTACAGAGCAATCAGCTCCTGCCTGGTCTTGGGGGCCTGCTCGTCCTCCCGGAATTTGTCGTGTTCCCAGCGCCCCTCGTCCTTCCACAGCTTCCGCTGACGGCCCTTTGGCCTGGAGCAGGGACACAGGGAGGAGCAAGGATGTACAGCTGAGATGTGGCAGCTTCAAGCAGTCCCACATGCAGAGACCGAGCATTTCTGGAGCAGGGAATGCATAGGAGGAAGCATTCCTCCTTCCCCCCCGCCGTTCCTCCTGCCCAGCAGCTGCTGGTAACCCACTGCTCCTTGGGAAAAGCAGCAGGAAGGGTCACTGCTCCCTGGCACGAGGCTTTTTTTGGGAGTTTATTTGCATCTCTTCTTCAAAACAAAAACCTGAAGTGTCCTGGAAGGACACAGAGCAAATAACGGAAGCACGGACCTTCCCAGTGCATCCCACTGAAACAAGGAGCTGCACTGCCAGAGGCTGGCCTGGAAGCTGGCCTGGAATGGCCTCCCTCTCCCAGAGGCCCTAGGGGGCACATACCTGACCTCCTCCTCCTGCGTCTGCCCTCGCAGGTCGTGCTCGAAGAAGAGCCCCTTGCGCGGGATGTACGCGGGGTTCTTCCGATCCTCGTCGTCGTCCAGGTGCTTGGGGACCTTCTTCCCAACTTTTTTCTCCACGGGCTCCGTGCTCTCCTGTCAGAACCAGCGAGCTCTCACCACTGCAGCAGTCCTGCTGCCAGCTCCCAGCCCGTCCCCGCAGGACACCCACCTGCCCGTCCCCGCTCTGCCGCTCGCCCGTCACCGCTCCCTTGGCGTCCAGCTTCTCGCTGCCCTTCTCTGCTCTGGCTGCTGACTCGCAGGAATCGGTGCTGTCCTGCTTCAGGTCCACCTTGGAGCTTTCTTCCTCGCTGTAATCCTCCTCCTCCGCCTGGCAGACACCCAGTGACTCAAATGTGCTCCGTTAGATCCCCCAGAAATCTCCCCAAATCCAGAGTCAGATCCAGCAACAGATCCCCCAGAACCTCCCCTGTATCTGGAGTCAGACCCAGCAACAGGTCCCACACAAATATCCCCAAATCTGCAGTTAGATTCCACAACAGATCCCCCAGGGACCTCCCCAAATCTGGAATGAGATCCCTGTTCAAGCTGTTAGACCTGACTCTTCAAAAGCAGAGGATTAGGTCTTTAAATTCTTCCTATTCCTGTATTTTTACAGGAAAAGCAAAGGTTAAATAAACCCAACCTCTCCCAAGAAAGTGAGGATCCAACAGCCTCTCTGGAATAGAGATGGGATCAGACCCCCACAAAGCCCTGACATCCCATCACTCCTAAAAGGGCTCCTGCAAACTGGGGAGACTGGTGATCACGGGCCCTTCCTTCCACGCTGAGGGCCCGGATCCAGCCAGGGCCACGTTTCCAAATTCCCTGGAGTTCCTCAGCTGACTCACTCTGCTCAGGAGCGTGACCTGGTTTCACCCTCCAGGAGCCTCCGGAGGCTGGAGCCGAACTAAAAATAGCTCGGGGTGATTAACCAAACCCTGCTCCATTTTCCTCTTTCAACACAGCCCTCGCGCATCGGCTGCTCCCGGTGTTTACGCCGGGGAAGCCCAGGCCGGGCATTATTTTTAGGCACAGGAACAGAGTCATCCTGGCACGGGTGGTGATGCAACAACCCCGCTGCCACCGGGAGTCTCCACGCGGGATTCCAGGCTGGAGGAGCTCTGGGAGCTGCTCCCTTCCCTCCCTGCACTGCCGCGCTCCTTCCTCGTTAATGGCAGTGCTTAATTCCCAGACTGAGACAAATTCCCGAGTTAACGGCTTGGATTCCCTCTTCCTGGTGGTTTGTGTGTTCCCTAACCACTGGACCCCCGAAGGATCCCAAAACAGAGATGGATTTTCCCTAGAAACCCTTCACTATAACCCTTAGAGACCAGAACTTTCCTAAACTTCCTGGAAACCTTAGTGTTCTAAAAATCCAGGGAAACCTGCAGGCCCCAGGCACTGCTGGGGTGGGATTCCCTCAGCACCCCCAACTCCTGGGATGCATCACCCCTCCAGCTGCTCCTCCAGAACACAGGTAAGCTCCTGGGATGCTCCAAACCACCACTCTGCTTTTTAATTTCAACTAATTAAAACCCAACGAGCATCCCACACTCCTCCCACGCCTTTCTTGGCCATGGCAAATCCCGTTCCCAGTGTCCCAGGAGGGTTTTCCCTGGCACGTACTGGCCCTACACCTTCCCAGCAGCACAGGGACACTGGTCCCAGTGCCAGGGGCTGTATCCCAGGGGCTGGCACTGGGAGAGGCTGTTTCTTCAGGAGACAGAAGGGTCAGTGGAAGAGATCCAAGGACACAGCCTGGGAGTTGTGCTGAAATTCCATGAGAATCAGTCGCTTACCTCTGAGTCCTCGGCACTTTCATAGTCTGAGAGCACAGCTGCAGGGAGGGAAAACGGTTGGGATCAGGGTAGGGCCAGACGTGGTTCCTCTCCCAGTGCCACCAAATCCCTTCCAAAGGGACTCTGGAGGCGAGCACCATCCCGGATCAACACCCCAACCAGCCCAGAAGGGAGCAGGGGCGAGTTTGGGGTGCGCTGTCCCCGCACCCCATGTTTGCCCCATGTTACAAGTGAATATTTGGGGATGGCAACAACCACAGGATTGCTCATAAAAGGCACTCTGTGTGATTTCTACTTTTCTTCTTTTTTTTTTTCTTTTTGCGCACAAACAATGCTTACAATGACCAGAAATCATCACTCACCATCTCCTTCGATGCCATCCTCGCTTTCCTGCGGAGAGAGGAGAGAGAGGGGAGTTAGAGGAAGGGGAGACCAGCAGCCAGGTCTCTGCAGCGTGGAAACATGGAATCATGGAACTGTTCAGACTGGAAAAGACAATTAAAATCGCCAAGTCCATCACCCCAGGACTGCCCTGTCACCACTAATCCATGTCCCCAGGTGCCACATCCACACTGTTTTGGACACTTCCAGGGATGGTGATTCCACCACTGCCTGGACAGCTCGTTCCAGCCATTTTACAACCTCTTCCATGAAGAAATTTTCCTTAGAAACTACTTAACCTAATATGTACTACTCTAGTACCTTTTCTAACATCTACTGTTTCGTCCTAGCATCTGTTTTTCCTAATATCCAGCATCCCGTGATCCCAGACACAACCATGGCAAGGTTTGGCCCCGCTCCTGTCACATCCACCCTTGGAATTTCAGCTCCAGTGACCACAAAGGATCAAATCCCAGGGTCCCAGTGCCTTTCCAGAGCAGCTACGCTGGGGGAATATCGAGAGCAAAGCACAGCCTGTGTCACAGTCAGTGCTGGGGGTCTCCAGGGAATGCAGTGACAATGACAGGAGTGCCAGGATAGAGGAAGGTGTCCCTGCCCCTGGCGGAGGCTGGCACTGGATGGGCTTTAAGGTCCCTCCCAACCTAAACCATTCCATGATTCCGTGATAAATGAACAGACTGACCCAACTGTGCAGGAAAAACAACCTCAGAGTGTAAACAACCAGCCAAGACACAAGCTAAATCTAAACTCCAAAGCAACCCCAGGAAAACACGCTGGGAAATCAGGGGGAGCTGGAAATAACCAGCCCTGGAACCCAAAACAGGAGGGAACCGCACCTGGGTGTGAACTGCCAGAGCAGAACTGCCCGGTGAGGGGGGAACAGCAGCCCCCACCCACCGGCCCCCCCACTGCAGGGACCCCAGGGATGGGAGCTCAGGTAGGCAGATGGGGAACAGGAACAAACCCTGGGGCACAGGGGGACAGAGCAAAGCCCCTCCCTGGTCCTGGGGGGCCACAGAGCCCACCCCCCCTCCCGGGGCTACCCCAGCCCTGCTCCCCTCAACACACAGAGGGGGGTCTGGCTCCATTCCCCCAGTACCCCCAGCCTGCTGCTCCCTCAGCTCTCCAGCCCCCTCTTGCCCCCCACGCTCCCATACCATACCTGGCTCTAAGACCCCTGACCTCCCCCCCCCCCAGCCCCCTGCCTCCCTCAGGAGGGTCCCCACTGTCCCCAAGGACCCAAAATTACCCCTCGCCCCTCCAAGACA
>JAYRBT010000081.1:1886229-1899115 GCA_036023395.1 Myiotriccus ornatus | reverse complement strand
GGAGAGGCCCCCCCCCCCCGCCCCTTTTCCTGGAAAAGGTTCAACAAGGTAAACAAGGCTCCAGCCCGGAGTAAAAATAAACCCTCGGCACGCAGGCGCCGGGCGGGAAGCGGGGCGAGCGTCACGCGGCACGGCCACGGCACCGGCACCGAGCACCGGGCACCCCTCACCCCGCAGCGGGCACCCCTCACCCCGCGCCCCGACAGCAGCCCCATTGCCCCACCGCTGCCTCCCGTTCCCCTGGAGCAGCGGCAGGGAAAGCGGATGGGATCGGAGGGAGGGACAGAGACCCCCGGAGGCGCAGGGTCTGGGGGTGCAGGGACTGCAGGAGGGTGCAGGGGGGCAGGATCTGGGGTTGCAGGATGCGGGGCTGCGCAGATCCGTGGAGGTGCAGGATGCAGCGTGTGACGACCTTGGGGGTCCTTGAGGGTGCCCCCTTTGCGCCATGGACTGGTTGGCACGGGCACTGCCACGATGAAGGGGCACGGGGACCCTCGGGGAGCGCCCCCCCAGAGCGCAGACCCGGCCTCTGGGGGGGTCCTCGGGGCACCTCAGCTGCAGCACCCCGATGGCTCTCGTGCTCCCTCTCCCCCACCCTGCTCCCCATGGGTAGTCCCCAGAGTCGGGATATCCCAGGAATATCCCGGCTGTGCCCAGCCTGAGGTCCCTGCTCATAGCACTCTCACCCTGTCCCACGGCGGGACCCCACAGTGGGACCCCAGGGGGTTTATCCCGTCCCTCCCAGCCCCACTCCCGTCCCGGGGATCCCTGAGGGATCAGCGTCCAGGCGAGCATCCCTGGCGCCGTGTTCCGTGTGCCGCAGCGCCGTGCGCAGGGATGTTTTCCCAATCCAGACGTGAGGCTGAGTCATGGATAATCACCGGGAACGTGCCGGGAGGGGAACGAGGCGCCGCGTGGGGCCGCGGGCACCTGCACGGTCGGGACACCCTGGGCACGGCCCCGCTGGGAGCGGGGATGGGGCAGAAGGGGCCCCTCGCCCCAGGACCGGCGTCCCCACCGGGTCCCCCGGGTATCGTGCCAGCCTGGCCCCACATATCCTTCCGGGAGCTGCCGCGGTTCTCCCGGCCGGAGGTGCCCTGGCACCGCTCAACCGCCCGCTGGCTCAGGGCGAGGGCACGTCCTGTGGGATGTCGGGGTGTTCCTACTGCCCCAAAAGCCGGGAGCACTCTCGGCATTCCCCCCTCTTCCCCCCGGGACCCCCAGCTGAGGAACGGCCTCGCACACCCAAAAGGGCTGGTGCCAGGGGGTCCTTGTGCCGCAGAGCTCCGGTGTCCCCCCCGCCCGGGACACCCCGCACAGCCAAGGCACCGGAGGCCTCCCCCTCCCGTGGGATTAGCTCCGAGGATTTCCCAGCTCTGGCACATCCGTGCTCTGCTCCTTCTCCTCCTGGCTGAGGGCCAGGACAGCGCCCTGCACGTGGCATCCAGGAGGGTGCTAGCACCCCCAAAACCCTCCCCTCGGCGAGGGGGGCGCGATCACCCACGGAGCCCCCGGTGTCACCGGGCTGGGCTGGCCCCGGCGCTGCGACCCAGATCTGCCACCGGCTCTGCTCTGGCACCGCGTCGCCGCAGCCCCCGCGGCAGCCGGGAGCGGGGCCAGGCTGGGACGTGGATGCCAGGCACGTGCCACAGCGGGCACCCGCCGTGGGCAGCGTGGGGACAGCAGGGACTGGGCAGGGGGACATTGCAGGGGGCAGCGGGCAGGGGTCTGGCTGTGCCAGGGGCTGTGCCATGCACAGGGGGGGGCTGCAGTGCTGCGGCCACACTGGTGGGCAGAAGAGATGGTGTCACGCCGGGTGACAGGAGTACCTGGGGACCCCTCGTGCAGGGGACAGTGCCTTGAGGGGGTGACAGAGGTATCTGCGTGTCCTCAGTTCAGGGGCTAGTGCCTTGAGGGCTGACAGGGGTGCTTGGGGGTCCCCATTGCAGGGGCAGTGCCATACGGGGTGAGAGTGCCACTTGGGTGTCCCCAGTGCAGGGGACGGTGCCATGCAGGGTGACAGGGATAGCTGGGGGTCCCCAGTGCTGTGCCGAGTGACACAGGTGCCCAGGTGTCCCCAGGGGATGGTGCCACGCACAGTGACAGCGCTACGCCTGGGTCTCCCCGCTGCAGGGGACAGTGCCACGCTCAGGTGTCCCCAGTGGGGGTGACAGCGCTGTGCAAGGTGACAGGCCTGCCAGTGCCGCGCCTGGGGGGTCCGCGGTGCCGGGGACAGTGCAGTGCCAGGTGACAGAGGTGCCGAGCGCCGCACCCAAAGTGTCCGCGGTGCAGGGCACAGCGCTGCGCCCGGGGGTCCCCGACCGCAGGGGCGACACGAGGGCCACCCGGCGCCCCCGGTGCAAGGCACGGGCGCGGGTGCCGGTCCCCGCGGTCCGTCAGGCGGCCCCGGTGCGGGGGTCCCCGCCGAGCCCGGGCTCCCCGGCGGCGGCGCGGGGCCGGGGCCGCCGGCGGAAAGTGTGTCACTGGGGCACGAGGCTGTCCCCGGGAATCACATGGGGGAGGCGGCGGCGCCGCGTGCGGCCCAGTGCGCAGCCGCGGCCGGTGCGGGGGGCGGCGGGGCGGGCGGCGGGCGCACAACAGCCCGCACCGGGCGGCGGCGCAGCACGGCTCAGCTCCGCTCGGCTCCGCTCCGCTCCGCTCCGCTCGGCGCCGGGAGGCTCCCGGGGCCCCGAACAAGGATGGCGGCCCCCGAGGCCGGCAGCACAGGTCAGTGCCCCGCCGGAGCCCCTCGCTCCCGCGACCACCGTGCGGGCACCGGCACCGGCAGCGGTCCCGTCCCCCCCCTCCAGCACCGGAGCGCATCGGGGGGCAGCGTCCCGGGACCGCGGCGAGGGGCTGCGCGCTGAGACCGCGAGTTGGAGGGGTCCGGACACCGGGACCGTGGGGGTCCCGCACGCCCGACCGGGCAGGATGCGCACCGGGACAGCGTCCCGGAACGGGGCTCCGTCCTACCGGGACCGGAGGGTCCTGCAGAGCGGGGTAAGGCTCGGACAGCGGGGCCGGGGTGTCCCCGGGAGGAGGGTAGGGAGGGGTGCGCGCCGGCACCGGGGGTCTTGCACACCGGGACGAACTAAACACCGTCACCGGGGCGCTGCGGTGGCCGGGGCAGGAGGGATGGAGAGCGGGACCGGGAGTCCCGAACGCCGCGGCGGGCTGGACGCGGGGGTAGGAAGGGTGAGAACCGGGATCGGTGTCCCGGAATGTCCAGGGCAGCGGGACAGGGGTCTCCCGGGCGGCGGGACCAGAGGGGAGCTCGACGGGACTGGGGTGTCCCGGAGACCGGGACGGGGGATTCCCGAACGCCGGGGCGCGCTGGACGCGGGGGTAGGAAGGGTGACAACCGGGATTGATGTGACCCGGGCAGCTGCACCGGAGAGGAGCGAGGCGGCTCTGGGGGCAGCGGGGGTTGGAGTGTCCCGGGAAGCGGGACCGGAGGGGAGCGCGCCGGCATCGGTGCGCCCTGGCTGGCGGGACCGGACGAGACCGCTCGGGGTGACCGGAGGGGACCGCGGCAGGACTGGCGTATCCCTGTCAGCGGCACCGCGGCCGCGGGGACCGGGCAGCCCGTGCGTGTCGGGGCTCCCCGCGCGCACCGGGAAGGGACGGGGACGGTGGGGGAGGACGGGGACCAAAGGCGGTGCTGGCCCCCCCCCCGCTCCCCCGTGTCCCCCCCCGCACGTGTCCCCCTCCCCGCCGCTGCCACGTGCGGAGTTTGTTTTCCCCGCAGCCCCGCCCCGCCCCCTCCCATTGGCCGCCGCGTGACGTCGCCGATGACGTCACGCGCGGGACCGGGGACGCCGCCGCTCATTTCGGGTGGTGGTGGTGGGGGGAGGCCCTGTCTCCGGGGCAACCAGAAGGGGCGGGGCCGAGCGCCGGGCCAATGAGGGCGAGGGAGGCGTGGCAAAGCGTGAAGGGGCGGGGCCGAGGTGGGCCACGTGCGGCTGGAGCACGTGGGGCGGCGGCGTGAGGCCGCCTGAGCTTGCGGGGCGGGGGGGGGGGGACACACGGGGGGGTGGCTGCGGGGAGGCTGTTTGGGGGGGGGGGTTCCCGAGGTTTTCGGGTCAGGAAGAGTCTTCCCCTTCTGGGGCAACCGTTTGGGGGATATCCTCTGCACTGCGAATCCCGGGGACCCCTCCCTAAGGGGGGGTCCCGGGGCTTCGGGGTGCGGGGATCCCCCCATTATTTTGACGTGTCGACAGCTGGGGGTCCCCAGGATGAGCTGTCGTAGGGTTGGGACCCACTGTCCCCGATTCAGTGACCCCCTTTGGAGGTGGTTCAGTGAGGGGGGGGGGAAATGGTGACAAGCTGGCTCCGGCGCGTGGCATCTGTGCCGGCGGCACCGTGTGCGGCGGGAGACACATGGCCCCGGCGATCCCGTGTGTCCCCGACATCGCCATCCACGTGTCCCAGCCCGGAGTCGTGTCCCGGTGCTGCTGTTCCTGCCCCGTGAGTGGGGTGACAACGACTGTGACTTCAGCCGGGGGCTATGCACGTGCACCCCTTCCCCCCCCTACCGTGCTGCTCCCCACTTTTTGGGGGTCCCCCATGCAACTCCTCAGCCCCGCAGTGGGGATGTATCCCCCCCAAATGAGGGAGCTGTGCTGCTGGGATAATCCAGGTGCTGTGGGGTTGCTGCACTGGGAACACCCCAAAGGCGTGGGGGGCTGCAATGGGAGCACCCCAAAGCCGTGGGGGGCTGCAATGGGAGCACCCCATTGCCAAGGGGGGGCTGCACTGAGAGCACTCCAGTGCCACGGGGGGCTGCGCCGTGCGGCTGTACCAGGAGCTGTGGGGTGGGAGCCTTGCTGTGCCGTGGGCACGGAGCCAAGGACGGCGGGAGTTACTCCTGTGACCTCCTGATTTCACCTCTCCCGAGGGTTCCCAACCCACATTCCTCCTGCAGGCAATTCCGGGGTGCCCTGCCCGTGTCCCCAGCCGGCACGCACCCGGATAAACCCGGCTGTCCCCGTCCCACGTGGGCCCGGCGCCCGTGGCGCCCGGTGGGTGCGGTGCCTGACTCAGGGTGGGCGGCGCACGTGCGGCGCTGCGGGATGCCCGTGGATCCGGGATGCATCCGGGGTGCTTCCCTGGGGACCCCACCCCGCCTGGGGCTGCCGTCCCCCTCCAGGGGGTTTTCCCTCCCTGCGCTGTGGGAGGCTGAGTGTGGTGCAGCTCGGTACATGAGTGGTCCACCGGGATGCCCACGAATCCGGGATACATTCGGGATCCTTCCCTGTGGATCCCGCCCCAACTGGGGCTGCAGTCCCCCTCATGGGGGTGTCCCCGTTTTGTGGGGGAGGAGGCTGAGCCTGACACAGCTCAGTACATGTGTGGCCCCGTGGGTTTCCCGTGGGTTTGGGTGCTTCCCTGGGGATCCCACCCTACCCAGGGCTGTGATCCCGCTCACGGCTGGGGAAGGCTGAGCCTGGCACAGCTCAGTGCACGTGTGGCCCTGCAGGATGCCCATGGCTCCAGGTTGCCGATGGATCCGGGATGCTTCCCTGGGGATCCCACCCACCTCCTGGGGTTCCCCCCTCCGTGAACTGGGGGGAGGCTGAGCCCGGCACAACTCAGTGCATGAACGACCCCCGCTCTCCGCAGGTGGGGTGATCAGCTACGTGGGCTCCAGCGGCGCCTCTCCCACCCACACCAGCCCCGTCTCCCTCTGCAGCGACAGCTCCAACAGCAGCTCCCAGTCGGGCTCCCAGCCCTTCCCCACGTACTTCCCCCCGTCGCCCACCGGCTCCCTCCAGGATTCCCGCGCCTACGGCGGGGGCTCTCTGGCCCCCCATGAGGATGGCTCCCCTTCCTACTCCTCCTCATCCTCCACCTCCTCCTCCTCCTCCTCCTCCTCCTCGTCGTACGGCTCCTCGGTGAACTTCCCCGGGGTGCAGCCGGTCCCCGCGGACGAGCGGCGCCGCAGCTCGCCCAGCAAAGCCGGCAGCACTGTCACCAGTGAGTGGGGCTCACGGGGGGGCGGCGGGCGGGCCCCCCACCCTGCCGAGGGCACCCCAGGACCCCGCTGACCCCCTGTTCCCCTCGCAGAGCTCAACGGGATGGTGCTGCTCTGCAAAGTCTGCGGGGACGTCGCCTCCGGCTTTCACTACGGCGTCCACGCCTGTGAGGGCTGCAAGGTACTGGGATGGGGCCGGGGAGTGGGCACGGACCCCCAGGCACGCTGGGGGGACCCCCAGTGACCCTCCCTCCCACCCTGCAGGGCTTCTTCCGCCGCAGCATTCAGCAGAACATCCAGTACAAGAAGTGCCTCAAAAACGAGAACTGCTCCATCGTCCGCATCAACCGCAACCGCTGCCAGCAATGCCGCTTCAAGAAGTGCCTGCTGGTTGGCATGTCCCGCGACGGTGAGCTCGGAGGGATCCCCGCGACCCCCCCGAGCCGGGGGACTCCTTTGGGGGTGGGATTCCCTGTGCCCAGGCTGGGTGTCCCCTCCTGGGATGTGACTCCCTGTGCCCAGGGCTGTACAGCCCCTGCAGAGTCAGGTTCCCCCCTGGGCTGTGCTGGGTGCCCTGCGTGTCCTGTGGGATGTGTCCCCCCCTTCCTGGGATGGGTCCCCCCGTAACTGGGGCTGCATGTCCTCTCCAGGACAGGGTCCGCCTGGGTTCTGGGTTATGCATCCCCTCCCGGGCTGGGTCCCCTCAACATCGAGGCTGTATATCCCCTCCTGAGATAGGCACTACATGCTCAGGCACTACATCCCCTCCCAGGATGGAACCACCAGGCTCCCCACCCCGGCAGCCCCTGGCCCCCCCTAGGACAGGTTTGGGAGGGGTCACCGTGCCTGCCGCCGCCGGTGTCCTCCCTAACGCCGCTGTCCCCCACAGCCGTGCGCTTCGGGCGCATCCCCAAGCGGGAGAAGCAGCGGATGCTGGCGGAGATGCAGAGCGCCATGGGCGGCATGGCCAGCGCCCCGCCGCCGATGCCAGGCCCCGGCGAGGGTCCCGCCGCGGGCGGGGGCCGCGCGCCGCCCCCCGGCCCCCCGCCGCTCGCCCCCCCCGCCTGCTTCTCCCAGTTCCCCCAGCAGCTGACGCCCCCTCGCTCGCCCAGCCCCGGGGGGGCCACCGAGGACGTCATCGCGCAGGTGGCCAAGGCCCACAAGGAGATCTTCATCTACGCCCACGACAAGCTGGGACCCCCCCCCGCCTGCGACCGCGGCCTCCTGCGCTGGGACGCGCCCCCCGCCTGGGCCCCCGGCCCCCCCGAGCCCCGGCTCTGCCCCGCCGCCTACCCCGAGCCCCCGGCCCCGCGGGGGTGCCCCTGGCCCCGCAGCCCCAAGGACGTCCTGCCGGTGAGCGCCCGGGGGGCTCCCGATGCCCGCGGGGTATTTTTAGCTGCGTATTGCACTAATCCCCTTGTGGGTGCCCCTCCCCGCTCCACCCTGTGACAGTGGGGCTGGGGGAGCCCCTGGTGCCCACTGACACCCCCTGGCACCCGCAGGCGTGTCCCATGAACAGCCACGTTCCCGGGCGCAGCGGGCGCTCCGTGCAGGAGATCTGGGAGGATTTCTCCCTCAGCTTCACCCCCGCCGTCCGCGAGGTCGTCGAGTTCGCCAAGCACATTCCCGGCTTCCAGGCGCTCTCCCAGCATGACCAGGTCACCCTGCTCAAGGCTGGCACCTTTGAGGTATGTCCTGGGATGGGAAGGGCTTGACGCAGGGCATGGTGCCCTGTGGCATTGCGTGGTGCCCCAAAGCCTGGCACGATCCCTACGGCATTGCACGATGCTCCATGGACTGGCATGGAGCCCCAGAGCAGGAGCACAGTGGCCCAGATCATGGCAGGAGCCCCATGGCATTGCAGTGCCCCACATATGGGAGCCGTGGCACAGAACTCAGCCCTGCATGATGCTCCGTGACATGGCACCGGTGCCCATCCACGGCATGGTGCCCCATATTTGAGAGCCATGGACTGGACCGTGGCACTGCCTGGTGGCCCATGGCACTGCAGTGGCCCACACGTGGGAGCCACGGTATGGAGCATGATGCCCACGGCACGGTGACCCACATTTGGGAGTCACGGTCGGGCACGAAGCCCCCGTGGCATTGCCTGGTGTCCCGTGGCAATGCAGTGCTGCACCTGTGGGAACTGTGGCACGAAGCATTGCACGGTGCCCGGGGGATGGCGTGGTACCCCGCATTTGGGAACTGTGGCGTGGAGCACAGAGCCCCTGGCACGGCACGACGCCCCACGGGCTGGCACGGAGCCCCACGGCACCACAGTGCCCCACATTTGGGAGCCCTGGCACGGAGCCCGGCGCCCTGTCCCGGTGCCAACGCGCTGCCCACCCCGCAGGTGCTGATGGTTCGCTTCGCGTCGCTGTTCGACGTGAAGGAGCAGACGGTGACGTTCATGAGCCGCACGCGGTACGGGCTGGAGGAGCTCTGGGCCATGGGCATGGGGGACCTGCTCGGGGCCATGTTCGACTTCAGCGAGAAGCTCAGCGCCCTCGAGCTCAGCGACGAGGAGCTGGGGCTCTTCACCGCCGTCGTCCTCGTCTCGGCAGGTGGGGGGGGGGGACTCGAGGGGGTTGGGGGTGGGATCAGGGGAGCCTGGGGTTGGGATCATGGGGTTTGGGGTGTTGAGGGGTAGGATTGGGGGATCTGGGGGAGGGATCAGGGGTTTCGGGGATTTGTGGGCAAAATCGTGGGGACTGGAGGTGGGAGCAAGGGGTCTGGGGGGATTGTGGCTGGGGTGGGGGGGTTCAGAGTGCAATTGGGGGGATTCAGCGGGGATTGAGGGGTTGGAATAAAAGCGGATCAAGGGGTCCAGGGCTGGGATAAGAGTGGGATGGGGATGATGTGGGGGCAGATAGCGGGGGAGGATTGGGGTGACGCTGGGGGTGGGATCAGGGGGGTTTGGGGGTGGAACCGGTGTGTCCCCGCTCCGCCCCTGACACCCTGGCGTCTGCAGACCGCTCGGGCATGGAGGACACGGCGTCGGTGGAGCAGCTGCAGGAGACGCTGCTGAGGGCCCTGCGCGCCCTCGTGCTGAAGACGCGCCCGGCCGAGACCTCGCGCTTCACCAAACTGCTGCTGAAGCTGCCGGACCTGCGCACCCTCAACAACCTCCACTCCGAGAAGCTGCTCTCCTTCCGCATCGACGCCCAGTAGTGCCCCCCGGGCCGTCCCCCCAGAGCCCCCCCCGCACACCCCTGTACATACACCACAGCGGCGGGGGGGACACACAGACCACCCCCCGGGGCAGCACCGACCCCACGGACTCACAGGGATTCACCCCAAGGTGGGCGCCGGGACGCTGGGACCCACGCCCCCCCCAACCCAAATGGGGTGCCGGCCCCACGGCTCCGCTGGCAGCGCCGGGGGGTCCCCCTCGCCCTGACCCCCCCGCTCCAGCGGCCGAGGGTGGGACGCAGTGGCCGGATCCAGCCGCGCTGGGTGGGGCGGGTTTGGGGGGTGTGTGTGTGTTGGGGGGAGGGGGTTTGGTTGGTTGTTTTTTTTTTTTTCATCATATATTTATTACATAAATATATAGTAAAATAGACCAGCAACAATTACCATAAAAATATCTTTCTTTAAAATCCTGACCAAAACACAAAAGGGTTTAAAATCGCACGTCACAGACTGTGATTGTCACAGGGGCTCCGCAGCCCCCCCCGGCCCGCGCCCCTACATTCAGCGACGCCAGCCGCGGCCCCCCCCGCCACCACCCTGCATAGTGGGGGACCCCGGTGGGGCGCGCCGAGCCGGGCCGGGCCGTGCCAAGCCCCGTGCCAGGCCGTGTGCCGGCCGGGCTCGACGCCCGCGGGCAGGGGCAGCTCCAGGAGCCATGAGGTATGTGCTTGGGGTGGGGGGAGAGGGCAGTGGGGACAGGGGGGGGACGCGGGGCAGGGGTGGCCCGGGGGAGGTGGTGGAGGGGTGGGGGGCACCGGTGTGGCCCCCCGGGACCGACGCTGGATGCTGGACGTGCGATGGCGACGCGAGACGGAGACGTGGGGGCGGCCCGGGGGGCGCGGGAGGAGTGCAGGGGGTGGGGGGGCCGTGCGGGGGGCAGCGGGTGGGGGGCCGGGCTGAGCCCCCCACCCTGGGACAAGCTGCCCCAGAGCACCGTGTGGCCGCTCAGGGGGGCCCCGGCCCGGCTGGGAGGGGGGGGGTCACGGTGGCTGATTAAGACACGTCCCGCGACGGCACTGCCGCGTCGCGACGGGAGCACGCGGGGGGGTGCGCGGGAACACGTGGGCAGCACGTGGGCACGGCCCCGGCACCACACTGACACGCGTGGGCACGGCACCGGCACCGCACCGTGAACTGCCACGGCACCAACGTGGCACAGCCACGGTACCGCCACGGCACCAACACGCGTGGCCGCGGCACCAACATGCATTGCCACGGCACTGACATGGCACGGCCACGGCACCGGCACAACGCCAGCACTCGCGGCCACAGCACCGGCACGGTCACGGCACCAACACGCGTGGCCGTGGCACGAACATGGCATGGCCACGGCACCGCGGGGGGGCATCGCCCGGGTGCCACAGCCCCGGCCCGAAGGCACGTGTTGGGGCCGGTGCTGCTGGGGGGTTGGGGGGTGAACCCCCAAACCCTGTGCCCCCCCAGCACGGGTGTCAGTGTTCAGCTCCTATTGCACCACCCGCAGCCGGTGACACCGGGACCCCCCAGTGCCAGGGCCCCCCAAGCCGGGACCCCCTGAGCCGGGCACCCGGGTGGGGGTTTAAGACATCTTGCACCAAGGTCAAATCCGGTGCTGGTACTTGGAGCCGGGGGCATGTGCCCCCCTCCAGGGCATCCCGGGGTGCCACGGCCCCACTGTGCCCCCCGACCCGGCTGCAGGGGGTCTGGCAGGGCCCCCCGACATGATCCCCATGGTGGGGGTGTCTGGGGTGTTGGAGGGGGGAGCCCAGCCTGGCCCCCTGTGCCCGGGGTGGGGGGGACGTGTCTGGTGTTGGGATTTTCTGCTTTTAAACGACCCGTAAAAAGATTTTTTTTTTTTAATTACAAAAATTATATATTTTATATATATTTATATATATATATATATATATATTAGCTTAGGTGGGCCCGGCCTGCCTCGCCGGCCCCCCCCTGGCCCGCGCCCCCCCCTCGGCCTCCGCCTGAGGTAAGAAAAAATTCACAAACCTAAATTTCCGGGGCGGGGGGTGTGTGTGGAAAAGGTGATAAAACCATTCCCGGGTGCCCCCATCGCAGCTGTGCCCCACCTGCCAAAACCCCCCATGGGACCCCCCCCTTGCCGGCCCCCCCTCCTCCCAGCCCGGCCCCCCCAGGAGCAGTGGGGGGGGCGGTTGGGGGGTGCAGCCCCCCCCGAAGTGCTGCTGCTGGGGGGCCGGGGCAGTAGTGCAGTGGGGGGTCCCGGGGAGGGGGGCACCCTCTGCCCCCCCTGCCGGCGCCTCCGGGGCCTTTGCAACTCCTGACGGACACGACAAAACCCACGAGGACGAGGGGAAAAACAACAACAAAAAAAAAAAAGGACAACGGAAAAGTTGTGGGGGTGGTTGTGGGGGGGGGGGGGCAACACCCCCCCTCCCAGCGTCCTGCAGCGCCCACCGTCCGCGGCGCTTGGCACAAAATTGTCTCCTCTCAGCCCAAAAAAAAAGACAGAGAACCCCCAAACCCCCGAATCGGGCCCCGAATTGGGGGATAAAGGGGAGGGCAGGGGGAGGGGGGGTCACCCCAGCCGGGGCACACCCAGTAGGCTGGGGGGGCCGTCCACCAGCCCTGCGCCCCAACGGGTTGGGGTCCCCCTGCTGCCGCTCTGCCCCCCGTGCCCCCTGCCCTGCTGTGGGGGGGCCCTGGCCCCCACCTCGCTATGGGGGGTGTCCTGGCCCTTACCCTATTAGGGGGGATGGGGGTCCTGGCCCCCCCCTGCCCTGCTTTTGGGGGGGTCCTGGCCCTCACCCCACTATGGGGATGAGGGTCCCAGCCCCTGCCCCGCGATGGGGGGTGGGGTCCTGGCCCCCCACCCTAGTCCCCCAAAAATGCTGCCCGGCCAACAGTGCATGTGGCCACGGCCCCCCCGGCCGGGGCAGCCTCTCCCTGTGCAGCCCAGAGCCCCCTCCTCTCCTCCCCTGCTCTTCCTCCTCCACCTCCTCCTCCTCCTCCTCCTCCTCCTTCCAAAGTGCAGTTAGTTTAATATTTTAGCCTCTCAGGGAGGGAAATAAATGCTTAAAAAATAATAATCTACGAAGAGAAGGACAATAAAGGGAACGCTCGACCGTCGGGGCCCTTCCCTGTGCAAACAAACAAAATTCGTCAAGTCCTGGGGCGAGGGGGGGTTGGGGGGCGGCCGTGGGGGGGCACAGCGGGACCCCCGCCCTGGGCGCAGCATCCCCTTGTCCTTACAGGGGGACGAGAAAGATTTGGGGGGGTGGGCCAGAGCAGGGTTTTTGGGGGGGGGGGCCCGGGGTGGGGGGATGTCAGCCCTACACCTCCTGGTCCTCGAAGACCTCGAGGAAGAGGGGGGGGAAGAGCTCGGTGGGACACTCCACCTTCATGTGCAGGAAGCGGCTGGCGTGGCAGGCGCCGATCATCCGCAGATCCGTCACCTTCATCAGCAGCTTGGGCCAGAAGTGGGGAATGTTGTGTTTGCGGTAGTTGATGTAGTGCTCGAAGGCCAGCAGGTACGTCTCCTGGCACTTCTCGATCTTCTCCACGCAGATCAGCCCCGTCCGGTCTGCGGGGAATCGCCACGGGATCGTCATGGAATCATCGTGGAATCACAGCGTGGCTTGGGGTGGGAGGGACCTTAAAGCTGACCCAGTTCCACCCCCCTGCCACAGGCAGGGACACCTTCCACTAGCCCAGGCTGCTCCAAGCCCCATCCAACCTGGCCTTGGACACTTCCAGGGATGGGGC